>SNQJ01S0030144.1:157208-184347 GCA_010110895.2 Picea sitchensis
CTCAGCTTCCCTATGTTTAACTAACGTGGGCCCTTCCCCGTTATGTCATCTTCCTGAGCCGCCTCTCGCCCATCGCCATGTGTCATCTGTCTATCTCGACTTTAGTCCAGGTGGTCCCTTCTCCATCTCGTCATTCATTTACCACCTTCCATGTGTCCCTCTCCTTCCATGATAGCCTCCACCAAAGAGTGCCCCTTATATCTCATCACCTGCCCCCTCCGCTTATCGTCTTCCACCATGTAGCTTCCCCTGTCACCTCCCTCACACCTCATCACTCCTTATTCCACCCTCATGGCTTTGGCGCCACCATCCCATTACGCACCCCATCCTTTGCGCTAGTCTCCACGCAGATACATCAGGCCGTTCAAGCTCATCCAGGTGGCAGCGCAAGAAGCCTCCCACGTCCCAAGAGTGCCAAGCTAGCCAGGTCATCCTCAATCCCAATAAAGAAGTTATTGAGGTGGTTGGTGGTGGTTAGACATCACCTCCGTCATTATGGGAAAGTCTGGCTACGATTAAAGGCACGTCGATTCACCCATGAAGCTGCCAGGAGGGGGGGTTACGTCTGCCAAAATTTGCACGATCTTTCAGAGACTGCAGGTGTTGAATTTCAGAAAGCCATGCAGACGCAAAGCTTTCAATGCAGTGTCTCGATTCTGTTGCTGTGGTTGTTCTGAGTATGTATAGGCGTTTTCTCCATTTTGGTAGGGATCGATGGTTGAGCTGAGCTCCCAGTTGTAAAAGATTTAATGAAGCACTGTAATTCTGGTCATGTATAGACTTTTGAGATTTCTTGCTTAATGAATGCCAGTTTCTTTTTTACGTCTTTGTTATACTATGTTAGAACAACTCGGAATTGGAGGATCTAGTCGAGCTGCAGCCGTTATAGGATGATGTTGTCCTGGATCACTATGATAGTTGCACCATTTCTAATCGGTTCTTGTGACTTTCCCATCGCTGAGTGACTTGGAATTGGCGGATCCAGTCAAGTCCCCTTTCAGTTCCTTGAGACCCTAAACCAAGAGGATCTTGCTTTCAGATTCTTTCTTCTGCAAACTACTGTAAGCCTGTTGCCCAAAGTTGTTTGTCCATCCTTCTCCCAAGTCTTCCACCTGCCCACATTTTAAATCAACCCACTGGCTGAAGTTAGGATTCCAGACCTCCTTTGTTTCTTACATACCAGATACAGTCTCTGAGTTAGAGTGATACCCCTTGAGTCTTTATCTCCATTCGATCACCCTTTCAAAACAATCGTGACATTAAACTGATGGGTTTCGGGCTCTTCTCCTGCAAGCAATCCAGGAGTGACTTCTGACGCTAACACACGATATCATTTCTTACTTACTAACCCTTCAATGTCACAATGAGTTAACCCCATATAAAACTAGGACACTGAAGTTACACACTATAAAATATTGTATCATAGATGGTAAATTGTATTGGAAATACCCCCTGGGTTTCCTGTTGAGCTGCTTAGTCGAGGATGAAACAAAAAGGGTTATAGATGAATTCCATGTGGTAGTGTGTGGAGGACACCATGCTTGGCGGGAAACGGATTATAAAATATTAAGAGTCGAGTATTACTGGCCTAAATTATTCACATATGTAAACACTAAAGTCTGAACTTGTACTCCTTGTCAGTTGTTTACAGGCAAACAGAAAGTTCCATCTTTACCTTTAGTTCTGGTTAAAACTAAAGCTCCATTTCAGCAATGAGGTCTTGATTTCATTGGAGAAATTCATCCACACTCTAGTGCACAACACAAGTGGATTCTAAATGCTACAAACTATTTCACTAAATGGGTGGAAGTTATTCCCACAAGAAATGCAACCGACTCAGTAGTAATAATTTTCCTAGAAGAAAATATTTTATCCAGGTTTGGTTGTCCCCGAAATATAGTCACTGATAATGCCCAAGCATTTAAGTCAATGGCCATGGTAAGCTTCTGCCAAAAAATTCAACATCATATTAGGACACTCCACAGCTTACTATTCGCGAGGTAATGGTCTAGCTGAATCGTCTAAAGAAAGTCTGATTATTGTGATAAAAAAAGATTTTGACTGAAAATAAGAAAGCATGGCATATCCATATAAAATATGCTCTATGGGATAACAGGATAAGTACCAAAAGATCAATTGGGATTTCCCCTTTTTAGATGGTATATGGCACCGACGTCATTTTACAAATAAATCGTGCTCTGCCCGTAATGAAATTATGGGAAGATTCAAATCAAGAACCCAACGACGTTACCAGGAGGATAAACCAACTGGTTGAAGTTCAACAAAATTGGGTCGAAGTAAATGAAAAGCTACAGAGATATCAGGATAACATGAAGGCCTTATTCGATCGAAAAGCTAAAGATAGATATTTCCTCCCTGGCAATCTGGCCCTGAAATGGGAAGCCAGGAAATAATACTGGTAAACATTGCAAGTTTTATCCAATCTGTTCCAGCCCATATAAGATTTCGGCTTCTAAGGGAAAAAATGCCTTTTCATTAGAAAATCTTGATGGAGACTTTCTCAATGCCCCTATAAATGAGCGACACCTTAAACACTTCATGCAATAATGCGTTTATGAACTCTCATTGTACATACTATTTTTTTTTCATGCTTACTTTATAGTTCCATTTCTTCGGTAAGTTTTTAGATTTCAAAAAAAAAAAAATGATTCATGAGATTTCCTGACAATTAGTATGCTAATTTATTTCGCAGGAAAGTTGTTTATCAACCAAGAAACTAGAGATGCTAAAAATGTGATGGGAATATATAAATGTATTAAATATATTCCAATGAAAAAGGTAATAAATTAATAGCCTTTTTTGGCCAGCAACATAGGAGTTACCAAGGTATGAGATTTTGTTCTAAAAATTCAAGCTAATTTACCCCGAGAGATACAAATGAATAAATCATTAGTTCAATCGATGCTAATGTTATCACTGAAAATTTTCAAAATAAGGAAGTAAAAGAGAAAGGGGGACTTAAGGAAAAGTTATAGAGACTAACTAAGAAAATCTTTAAAAGCAGTCATGTGTGTATAACCTACCCCGACATCCAGAAAAATTACTCCCAAACTTTGTCCCTGAAACCTCCGGATTTCCTGAGGACCATATCAAGAAGTTCATATTGGCCATAATATTGATGAACGCACAACAAGAGGATGTAGTGTGTAGTATTTTTCCCTATACCTTTCAGAATTCAGCCTCAACTTGGTATTTTAACTTGCTAGTTGGATCCATAACTAGTTGGATGAAGTTTCAAAAATATTTCTTAGATAAATTTGCAGAAGAAACCACCACAAGAGATTTAATGGATGAAATTTCCGCTGCCACCATAAGTCCAAAAGGGAAGGTTAAATATTTCAACCAAACTTTTACCACTATCCTAAAAAAATTTCAACCCGAAGCCAAACCTATCCAAGATTTGCAGATAAAGGTATATGCTAACACTCTCCCTGCTTCCATCTCCATGTTCGTAAAAAGCGTTGCCAAACATACCCTAGCCAAAAATTTCAAGGAAGCTAAGACAATTGAATTCCAAATGAAAGGATGCAAAGAAGGTCAAATCTCACTGACGAAGAAAGAAACCCAACCTCTACCTAAGAGAGGAAGTTTTTTAACAAGACCCCCGATAAAACAAACAGAACTAGCTCTTGATAAGGAAGGAGGAGATCTAGAAAACCTACAGCAGATGATTTAAAAACTCTTCAATGTGATCATAGATATGAAAAGGAGTGTTGGGAAGGGAAACCAAAATCAGAGACCTTATAAACCCTTCTTTAAAAGAAATCCACCTTTCAAAGCTACAAAACCTCACCCAACTAACCTAAACATTGACTTAGAAACTATAGCATATGACTCTTTCTGCACGTACCACCAAGAGAATCATTTAGAAAGGGACTACCCTCAATGGGTGCATGCTATGAATTTAATGGATAATCGATTCCTTGATGAATGCTCCATAACAAAAAAACCCAGTGGCTTGGATATAAATTCCATTGATTAGGAAATCCATGATCCATCCAAAGAGATAGCCATGTTGTTATGGGATTCCTACCACCTGATGCATTTTAACGACACTACTGAAGTGAAGGAACCTCCCGATGAAGTCCTAGTTGTGCAGAAGTAAGGTAGAAGTCAACTAGTCCAAAATAATCCCACCACTACTCAGTTATCTAGAGGGAATCAAGCGATCAATCTTCCAAAACCTCCATTTTCTTCTCAAAAGAATCCTACTAACATACACACACATGAAGCTCCTAAGCTAGATTATAATGTGGTGGAGGACTTGAATAACATGAAGGCTAATGTTTCTATCATGGACATGTGCAGGATCCCCCAATAAAAGGATTTTTTGTTAAAGGCCTTAAAATCAATAGAAGCCCCTATGAGAAGCACTGACCTAGGTGAGATCCCATCCCCAATAGATTTAAAAAATAAATCAAGTGTGAATTCTTTCTCTTTAGAAAAAAGAAGAAATCCTTTTGTTCCTCCTTTTTGTTTAATGTTTGAAGCCTTTAACAGAAATCTGCATAATTGCCTAGTTGATTCAGGGGCATCCTCCAACATCATCCCATTGTCAATCTACAAGAAATTGAACGCATCCCTACTCAAAAGTGATAAACATGTTATAAAACTAGATAGGAATCAGTTGAAGGTTAATGGGGAACTTAAATATGTCATGATCAGAATGGATACACACCCAAAATTTGTTGAAGTAATTGATATAATTGTAGTAGACATTTCTAAGGCCTATGGACCGTTACTTACCTGAGATTGGTCTGAAAAATTAAATGAATACTTTAGTACGAACTAGGCTCACCAATGGTTTGCATTAAAAGAACATAAAAAGATGATTAGGATCGATAGCGAAAGATATATCAAACACACTGTTACTGATTTAGAATCTTTCAATGAACCCTCGTCGATAGATTTCCCTCTGTTAGGAAACTACTCCCATGATTCTGATTTTGGAAATTTCACCCCTCTCTCGTCTGATGTACCTCTCACTCAAAACTACTAAATGAATTTTCAATTACATCTACTGGTAGTCGTAGAATAAATCATCTTCTGTAAGGATCCTCTATCAGAAGAAGAAGACAAGGAAGGTGAAGTTGAGAAGATAACTAGACACGAAGAAGTTCCTAAATTATTCTCACAAGTTTGGATGTCGTATTTTGATGGGTCTAAATCACAAGAAGGGTCGGGAGTAGGATGTATTCTCATTGACTCAAAGGGGAAGCAAAACTTCCTATCCTACAGACTAGAATTTGAATGCACTAATAAAACTGTGGAATATGAAGCTCTCCTTCAGGGACTGAAGAAATCCATAGACTTAAACATTAAAGAACTGAAAGTTTTGGAGACTTTGAAATTATCGTTAGGCAAGTGAATAATATTATCCATTGCAATTCACCTCACTTGATAAATTACTAGCAAGAGGTACACAGACTAATAGAAAATTTTGAGGCCTTCAACATTATTGTTGTTCCTAGGACAAGGAATACTCTTGTTGATTCCTTAGCCACCGCAGCCTCGATATTATCCCCTTTAGAATATTATGAAGCCTCTAGGCTCACAGTGGAATTACTCTACAAGACTTCGGTTCCTAACAACATTTCTAACTGGAAATTCTTTGAGGGAGATGAACAGATTGTAGACTTCCTAACTGACCAAGAGAATTTTAAGGATTTGGCCATTGATGACGAAATATTCTAAGAACTACTCACAGAATCAAATCTCCATGAATGGAAGAAGGAAAAATATCACTCTGATAATAAACCAAGGTTTCATATGATACCGAAAGGGTTGGCCAATTCAGAGAACCTTTTTGACTTAAGGGAAAGATTTAGAGGGTCAAAGAATGAAAAAGTAGGGAGTTCATGTCCTATATATGAGACTATAAACCTTGGAACCCCTAAAAACCCCAAGAATGTAAATCTAGGTAAAACACTGTCCAAAGAAGACAGGAAAGCTTATATCAAACTTTTTATAGAATATAAATATGTCTTTGTGTGGTCCTACTGAGAATTAAAAACTTATGGCACTTGTGTTATCCAAAAAATAATCCCATTAAAATATGGAGTAAAACCCTTCCAATAAAATATCAGGAAGTACCACCCATCTCTAGAACCTCTAATGTATCAAGAGCTGAAGAAATTGTTAGATGCAAAGATTATTTTTCAGGCTAGACACTCTGCCTGGGTACCCAATTTGATGCATGTTAGGAAACAATATGGAGAGATCCACCTGTGTGTGGATTTCAGAAACCTTAACAGAGTATCATAAAAATATAACTACCTAGTCCCACCCATGGAACAACTCTTACAAAAAATATCCGTCTTTGAAATGTTTTCCCTCCTAGACGGTTTCTTGGGGTATAACCAAGTCCTGGTTTCAAAAGATGATCAATTAAAAAATACCTTCTGAACCAAGTGGGGAACCTTCGCTTATAAACACATGCCCTTTGGTTTGATTAACGCAGGAGGAACCTTCTAGAGGGCCAAAGAGGTATCTTTTCAGGGATTGATTAACAAGTGTGTGGTATTCTATTTAGATGATGTAACAGTGTACTAAAAAAACAAGGAAGACCACATTCAACATTTGACTCAGATTTTTGAAAGGTGTATGAAATATGGAATATCTTTGAACCCTAAGAAAAACATCTTTTGTGTAGAGGAAGGAAAATTATTAGGTCACATCATATCTCAAGAAGGAATTAGCATCGACCCTGAGCGGATAAAAGAAATATCTCAACTTTATTTTCCTCACAATAAAAAGGCCATGCAATCCTTTTTCGAGAAGATCAATTTTCATTGAAATTGTTAAATCGTTACAAAAAATGATTCGCACGGATGCAGAGTTCAAATGGGATGAATAAAGGAGAGGATATTTTAATAACATCAAGACTACAATATCCCAAGCACAAGTGTTGTGAAGCCCTGACTTTAGCAAGGATTTTTCCCTTTATACCTTTGCTTCTAACCAATCCTTGGATGTAGTACTTACCCAAAAGGATGATGAAATAAATGAGACACCGGTATCCTTTATGAGCACCAATATTCAAGGAGTTGAACTAAACTACCCTTCTATAGAAAAAAAAGCTTACGCAGTATATAACACAGTCTAAAATTTCAGATCCTATATCCCAAAGAATCACACCAAAGTCATAGTCCCTCACCCTATAGTCCGATATTTATTCACCCAACGGGAGATGGGAGAAAGGAGGGGAAATTGGATGGAAGTCATTCAGGAATTTGATCTAGACATAAAACCTGCCAAAATGGTCAAAGGACAAGGATTGTGTAAACTAGTTTCTCAGGCCCAAGATCTTATTAACATAGAAGACCCCAGTTGGGAAATTGAGTTATCATTATAGTGCGGCGAATCCCTATAAGTACCTACTGGAAGAGAATCTTGGCATGGAAACATGTTTTATCTCCTACATCATGGGTCTTGTCCTGAAAATCTAAACCCTAGATAAAGGAGATCCCTCAGGTTATAATCCACTCAATATCGCCTCATAAACTATGTGCTTTTTCGCGTAAACTATGATGGAGTACTACTTAGATATCTTGAACATGATGATGCAAAAAAGGTACTGAGAGAACTCCATGACGATCCAACAGGTGGGAATTTTGTAGGATAAAACACGGCTCATAAAATATTAAGGGCTGGATATTATTGGCCCACACTGTTTAGGGATGCTCACGCATATGCCAGGAAATGTAAAACTTGTCAAGTGAGCATCGGTAGGGAAACAAGAGAAGCCATTCCACTCCAACCGACGACTATATCCAGAACATTCGAGCAGTGGGGAATATATTTCATAAGGGAAATTACTCCCACTTCTTCAAAACAACATAAATACATCTTGACTGCTACATACTATTTTACAGGATGGGCAAAGTCTATCCCTGTCATACACATTAATGAAAAGGTAGTAATACAATTTCTAGAACAATAGCTGATAACGAGGTTTGGACTATCCTCTGTCCTCTCTTTTTACAATTTTGCCTACTTTTATTCCATACGCTTGACTAAATTCTCTCTCGACAAGGGAATCATAAAAAGATACTCTACAAGCTACTATCCGCAAGGGAATGGGGTAACAGAGTCAACTAAAAAAACCCTATTAAGAATTTTAAAAAGGACAATTGTTGAAAATCAGAGGAATTGGGATAATTCACTTCATAACTCCCTATGGACTGATAGAGTAACACCTAAAGAGTCCATAGGAAACTATTTGTACTTTCTGGTGTATGGGAAATAATCCATTCTTCCAAACAGATTGTATCTTCCATCTTTACATCTCTCTCATGCATCAAGAGGTCATCCCTCATCCACTCTACAAAAAAGGATTGATACCCTTCTTATGTTAGACAAAGAAAGAGAAAAGGATAAATCTGAGTTCACCCCTTATCAGTAGATAGTTAAAATATGGTTTGATAAACATAAGGCCAGAGAAATTTTTTTTGAAGTAGGGGACCTGGTTTTGAAATGGGATAAAGCAAACGAGTCTAAAGGAAAACACTCGAAATTTCAAAATATTTGTCTCAGACCTTTCTAGGTATCTGAGAAAATTGGGGTAGGCACATACATGTTGTAAAATCTGAGGGGGGAATCCAACACCCTCCCAGTGAATGACCAAGCCTTAAAATAATACTTTTCTTAAAAACAAAAAAATAAAAAAATAAAAAAATAATGTGTGTCTTTTCATGTTTTCTTTTAGCATATATTTCGATCGGGATAAGTGTGTAGGTTTAGGGTAGGCCGATTTCAAACTCCTCTTTATTTTTATTTTTTTCTCTTCTTTGGCTCGATATTTTCTTTTAATTAAGTTGTGTTTTGTGAAGTAGTGGTTGACTTTAATAAATTTGGTGAAGCAGACTTTTCTCCTAACTTACGCTTACATCCAACATAAGAGATGTTGGGAAAATACAAATTTCTTAAATAATATCTATATCTTTTCTTTGAAAAGCATACGACCTTGGTAAGTGAAGAAATATTCGCCTGGTGGTCTGGTAAAGCCCAAAGGAAAATATGACTAGTTGGAAAGGATCACATGTACCTCTAGACATATCTAGGAAGGATTTCACCTTAACAATTTCTCCTTCTAGATAACAGACGTCCTCTTCTCTGACTCACTCGTGGCATTTCTCCCAGAAGAAAATGAGTTATATTAAAAGGAGTGTCTAGTCCGAGGGGGTATGCAGATAAATCTACTAGGGCTATTGATGCTCATTGGAAATGGAGCAAGGTCTATGATGTTGGGGTGACTTTGTCAGGGCTATGAACACTCATTGGCAGTGAAGTAACACCATAGCAAGGGAATAATAATAACTAAAAAAATGGCCTCAAGCCAGTGGATGCCTTACCCATTTCTTGTCAAAGAAAGGCATGGGTAATGGTTACAAGGAATGAAGGTGGAAAAGGGGTTGAACTCCATAGGTCGATCCGGATTTACAAACCCAAGAATTTGTTTATGTGTCAACAATAAATAATTTGTTGAATGCAAATTCAGTTAGTTTCTCAACCAGCTTCTGCGCAAGCTAAGCCTGAAGGAAGGAGCAGAGATTTTTTTTTCTTCGCCCAGAGAATCGCCATTTGTTGATCACTCAACACACGCTAAAATCTTTTTGAAAAGTTTTCTCTTTTGGGTACCATTTTGTTTTTTTTCTCTATTTTTGAATTGATTTGGTTGTGTAGGGATCATTAAGTTTTATGTTATTTTGTTTTATCATTGATCACAGACAGATTGGTTTGGAATTGTTGAATAGATTAACTTCTCTTCTAAAGAATACTTGTCATTTTAACTAAGTATACATAGCTATAATTTTAAGCCATGGACCCATTGTCGGCATCGACACGATCTGCACAGTAAAATCAACCATATGACAATGACAAGCGTCCATTGCCAATCGTCAATGTATTATCGGCATCAGAAGAATGGAAGAGAAAAGCATCGATCATTGATTATGTCTTGTGAAGAAGTTCTCGAAATATATTTGATGTATCATCGGCATTAGGGAGGTATGAAAAGGAAAATGCTAACATCAACACACCAAACGAACCTATGATCATCGCTCGTCGATACATTCAGGGTCAATAATCTGAAAAAATCCTTAAACTACGGAAAATATTTACTTCTACACAACATCGAGCGTCGATCGTCGATCAGTAATATGTTATCGACATCAATGAACTACAAGGGATGAAATCATGAAGTAATAAACAAAGAGACTCATCGATCTCCAATCCTCTATATGTCGTTGGCATTAACAGGCTAGGTTGAGGTTCCTAGAGCCATGTCTAAAGAAAATCCCCGATTCCGAAGAAACTTTTAACGGAGAAGCCAAAATCAAATTCCACATGTCATGATCATCCTAATAGGTCATATTTTCCACGTCAGCACTATAGGAAAGTCTGGGTCGGCATCGGAGCTTTCGCTAAAAGAGATATTAATGAACATTGTCTAAGAAAATCATCGACGCCGGTCCACTTGTTTAAAGCGACGGACTGATAGGAGATCGACAACAAGATTGGACATCTTCAATGAAGAATAAGATTATATTTTGTTATTTAATATGCCAATCAATGCATTGATTAACACACGTTACTATCCCAAGCGTCGACCAAATAATAGGAGTTTAAAACCACGGATGAAATACGTAGCACCCCACTCCTGCGATCGCACTTAATCCCGAGCATGATTCAGATCTTGGTGATGGATTGTGCAGAATGCATTCACACCCTTAATTCAAGAACTGATGCGACAAGGTAAGTATGCTCCATGTTTAAATTAAATTATCATTTTTGCAAATCGGTATCTCATTCAATTCTTTGTGCAGGAAAATGCCTCAAAGGAATCCAATGTCCAGGCACTCACCAAGGGCACCAAAACTGAAAGAAGAGGAGGTCGATGAAGGATCCTCTCCCAGTGCTTCTATAAAGCTTGATTTTTACACTAAAGTGGAGCCAGTCGTCAAAACGACCACCAAAAAGGAGTTTTCCTAACCTCCTACATTCAGTGACACAAAGGCGAGTACTGGATCGAAAATGGTGCTCCCAAAGTGGGGAGATTTGTTTAACAGGATTAGCCAGGAAGATTACCTGGAGTTTATACCACAAAGTGACTCGGATGTTAGAATGCTCGATGACCAAGTACTCCTGAACATTCGGCGATCCTTCCTGCACATGGTAGCATGTTGAACACTGATATTTCCTTGCATTGAAACTATGGGGTGGATTATCAACCACACAGATGCTACAAAATGTGTGGTAAATGATGACAATGGCAGATGTGTTGGGGTTTTCCTCCTAGTATAGGTCCATAAATACTACAAACTAAGAGACCCAGAGGAGAGGTTAAATACCAAGTTTTTGGTAAACTTCTATGAGTTCCATGACACCAGCATGTTGATGGCCTCATGGTGGAAAGAGGATAAGAAGTTTACAAACAGGAGAAATGAGTGGTATAGTACGACCAATCTTAGAGATCCATATATCTATACGATGGATCTGATCTTCTAATTATATGGGGAAAGGGAATGCACCAAGTGTTCGAAAGCTTGGATTCCCCTAGCATACACTATGGAAATTTCTGGCAGCAGCTTCAATTGGGAAGTGATTATTTCAAAACAACTCAGCACCAACATACTACAAGCCCAGATGCCAAAGGATGGAGAAACTCTAGCTTTCCACATGGCGTTATACCTATTGGACGTGATTTTCACAAGGATCGTCTTCGCAAGCATGAATCTGAGATAGCATGTTGCAGAGCTACCCATGCATGTCTATTTCAACATTCTATGGCATAGCATGTACAAGATATATTACACTCTCATATGTGATGAATTTATAGCTCGAGTTTTTTTTATTCTTTTCAAGAAAGAATTCCCAAGGCTTACGGTAGAAACCAAGAAGATGATTTCCAAAGTAGGCCACTCATACCTAGAAGAAACCACCACCTACATCAGAGTGCTTGGGGCCACTAGAACTCCACATTTACTCCCCACTCATGTCCATGACAAGCTCATTGTGGGAGAAATCCATTATCAAACAATTCTGCAAGGCTATAATGCCACTCTGGTGAAGGACAAAAAGAGAGAATTCATACCCTATGGATTTCATGTAGAGTTTTACATGGTGAAAGATACTGCAAAAGAAAACTAAGAGGGCTTGATCTAGTTGGATTATATATTTACCACAGGTCGATTTCACAAACATGACCCAAACGGCCTAGTACCTCATCATGTGTCACAAGTGTCTTCCTGTTGGTTGTATGCCCATGATAAGTTTGAAGACGAAATCTTTACAGAAGGTGCTCAGGACTGGGAGGAGGTTCTCCAAATAAAATATAACCCCAAAATGATGAGATTTAAATCCATAACAATGGATGAGCAGGTTAAAATGATAGAACAAACAACTCAAGAATCCCTGAGGGTTAGGGAAGAAAATAGAGTAGTAGAAGCCACAAAAGCACAGAGGAGAGGGATGTTGTTGCTAAAAGAATCCCAAAGAGTCATCCAAAGATTAGAAAACAATCCCTACCTGAACCCTTTGATAGAACCCATAAGGATCATCCTAGCTGACAAAATTAATCTTGGAGAAGAGCTAGATGGCTCAAAGTCAACCTCATTGGAGGAGACTGCTCATCCAAAAAACCTAGGAATTATTTTGCAATAGGAAAGGTCATAGGTCGCTACAACAAAAAAGTTGGGGGAAACAAGAACAACAAGTGGGAGAGATGTGCCCAACATCCTCATAGACCTAATTACCATATATGATGACGAGGAAAGATCATGGGTTTCACTCATAACCGTAGTACCAATCATAGAGGAGGGAGAACTAGGGGAAACATCTTCTCTAACTCCCAAATATTTGACCTCAATTCCCCAAGAAGGATATGACAAGGTAGGAAGCATGTTGGACACTGAATTTCTCGAACAATCAGGAATTTATCCTAATCTGGAAAACTCCAAGAAGGAGTTGTCTCTGGTGAACAAGAAGAAGAAACGTAGCAATCAGAAATTGACACCTCAATAGTCGATCCTCTAGTAAATGTTGATCCTTTTCTCCTCTCCCCATATAAATTCAATACTCCACTAGCTGAGGAACCCCAGCATGAAGCCTAGGAAACACTCTGACCTGGGGAGACCAATAGATTCATGAGCCAGTAGACAAGGTCACCGACATACACGCGATCACTTATGACAGAAAGAGGAAAGTTGTGATGAGAAGGACAACCAAGAAAAGGAGGCTCATGCTTGATAGCACACTCCTTATTACCACATAAGAAACACTTCTCAGCACATAAAATGCTAAGATAACTGAGTTGATTGGGGAGGGGATGGCTATAACTGATGCAACACTAGACAGAGCAAAAAGGGATGAAAATGAATTAGCAGTCGCAAAGAAGGATCTGGATCATCTGCACCATCTAGGGAATTATTATCAGGATTTGATGCAGGTATTAGTATTCCTTAAGAGTGTGTTCAGAGAAACCTATGCACAGTTCACAAATGAACAAAATCTCTTCACCACATGCATAGATGATTTTTAAGAGGATGCTCTCATGGGGCTGGAAAATTTTAAATATGTGCAAAGATGGTATGAAAAGGCACATCAATCCTTAGAGCATATTGACTATATCAGTGTGGTACATAAAGGACGAGACTCGAAAGAGCATGACATCTGAGTACTAATGAATTTTAACATCTCCCAAATCAGAAAGGAAGCTGAATACTGGGTGAGCATGGTCCAGGAACCTCAGCAAAGGATATAGGAAAGGTGGGGAGAAAGTGAGAAACATTGGAAGAATATCAATCAGGAGACATAAAACATTGTCCTACCAGAATTCAGCCCACCAGAAAATTGCATCGATTTGCATGACATAGTCAAACGACATGTAGATCAAGACTCGGCATGGGAGGCATAGATCTCACAGATTTCAAGTATGATTCCAGGTCAAGTAAATAAGTTCATGGAACACCCAATCAAATCCCTCTTAGTTCTACAACGCTTAAGTGTCAAGCTCATAAGGTATAGAGAATGAGTAGTGGAGATAAACGAAGTCTTCTCTACATCGATGGATCATCATAGGTTTCCCTATGCAAACACATGCGAATACCTTTTCTTCAAATGGGCGGAATATTAGAGAAATCATCCACTTCATTAAAAAATCGAATGATCTCAAGAGAACGAGGAAATAAAGTCTACCACGTGTCAATTTATTTTACTTAACACAACTTTTAGTAGTTATTTTTAGCTTAGTGATCGTTTATAAATATGGATATCAACCTTGTGCAAAAGGTCAATGGTTTTGGAAAGACCCTTTTTTTTAAGAATTTAAAAAAAAATATTTATGTGAAACTTTAATTAAGAAGTTATATTTAGAACCAAAGACAATTTTTTCATCTAAAGAATCAACTTGATTGGATCGAGGAGGGATTTTTTTCGTCTTCAAGTTTGATAGTGTTGTTGTATTGAGTAAGATATGTTTTATCTATTGTTAAGTTATATTTCAATATTACAACAATTCTTTTGTTCTAGATGATGAAAAGAAATCGATGTGTTGATATGTGATGGATAGTAGAGCTAAGAGAACTAATTTTCTTAGACTTATCTTTGTTACGTATTTGTTTTCCTTTCTACAATTGTTATCTTAGTCAATGATGAATGTTCGCAAGTAAAAGTATTATTTCTAATCTTGAAATAGGTCTGATTATCATTGTTTGCACACTGAGGTATAAGGGTTATCCTAAGCTCAACATTCTTCATTCTTTAGTTATTTCCCTTTATCAGTTGTCTTACGCCATCATCTTTATTTACCTAGATTATTGAAGAATACAAAAAAAAATACAAAAAGAGAATCTCTTAACCTGAAGGAGAAAATTTTCATGGAAATATACACTTGTCAGTTACCAGTAAATCCCATTGATAAAACGGTTGGATCAAATATCTGGAGAACCATTCCACTGCAATTTCATGTTGGTATTCTACCATATTGCATGGGCCCTCATCCAAGTAACTAGGGGTGGTGGTAAGGAGAAATTTGTGTGGGGCTGGTCCCAACAACAAGCATTTGATGATTTGAAGGAGTGCTTGTGCTCAACACCAATACTTTCACTACCAAACCTACAACAACCCTTTGATATCAAGACATATGCTTCAGACTATGTTGTGGGCATTTTTCTCACTCAACACGACCACCCTGTGGCCTATCATACTCAGACACTATCAGATGTTGTCTGTAAGTACACTACTTATGACAAATAAATGTACTCCATTATGAAATCCTGTTGCTAGTGGAGACATTACATTCTTGGGAAGGAGACAATCATCCACATTGATCATAATCCACTATAGTTCATGCTGACACAAGTAAAATTGTAGAATGACCTCCATCAAAAGTGGTCCACATACTTGCAACAATTCCACGTAAACATCAAGTATAAAATAGGAATCCCAAACCACGTCATTGATTGCCTCAACAGATCGCCAGTCGCGACACTCACCATGGTGCTAGAATCTTGTGGCCATGAGACCTCTGGATGGCCCCAACTCTATGAGACAGACCCAGACTTCACCACCACCTACCAAATGTTGGGCGCAAATGCAGTTATCACTAATTTCCATATTCAGGATGGGATGATGTGTCATATGGGCCATATATGTGTTCCATCAAGAGAGCGAGCAAATTTGATCTATGAATCCCACTACAGTCGGGTGGCAGGATACTTCGACATCAAAAAGACAATGGCAATGTTGTAGAAAAATTTCTACTGGCTGAAACTTTGACAGGAGGTTAGCAAGTATATCAGTTCCTGCATTGCCTGTGTTATTTCCAACACAACCACTAAGAAATAGGGCATGTACACCCCTCTTCCTACTCTTGACATGTCATGGGAATCCATCTCAATGGACTACATTTGGGCCTTCCATCCACCAAGTGGGGAAATGAATATGTTTTTGTGGTTGTTGATCGCTTTTCTAAGATTGTGATTATGGTAACCTGCAAGAAGAGAATCACAACAGAGGCCACTGCCAATATCTTCTTTGAACAAGTTTGGTTACATTTTGGAATCCCACAAACCATTGTCTCAAATCTGGACAGTCGATTCCTCAGCACATTCTAGTTGAGCCTCTAGTCACTGCTGGACACCAAGCTCACCAAATCCACAACCTTCCACCCCTAGAAATATGGCCAAACCGAGGTCGTAAATAAAATGATCGTGCATATCCTGCACATGCATAATTACAAGAACCCTTGCACATGGGATGGGAGTCTTCTGTATGTATAACATAGCTACAACTGAGCCCTGCATAGCTCAATTGGCCATATTCCCTTTCAGGTGGGGTTGGGATTCCAGCCATTGGGTCCCATAGATGTCGCACTACCCCTTGCGGTCAGCTCGGCCGACTCATATCCTACTCCAACTGAAGCTGACAAAGCCACCCGGTTCATTGAGTAGATCTATCACATTCACCAACAAGTTTAGGATGTCCTACCGAAGTTCAATGACAAGTACAAGCAGTGCCATGATCAATATCAGGTGCCACATAAGTTTCAGGTGGGCGACAAAGTTTGGTTGCATTTGTAGAAAGAATGTCTTACAGGACCCCATAAAAATCTTCACCCACACCGTTATGGGTCGTACACCATCACCAAGGCTGTGGGAGATAATTCTTTTGAGCTCAACATTCCTCCTTTCCTTGGCCTGCACCCAGTGTTCAACGTGGATCTCCTTCGACCTTATTTCCCACCATTATTGGACACCTCAGAGATAGCGAAACAACTGAAACAAACATAGATCAACCCCAAATACATACAAAAGGAATCCAATGATCATATTGTGTACAAAAAGGTCAAGGGAACTCACCAGCAAAGGATCTAGCTTTATTGCATTGTCAAAGTAGAGCAACTCCTGCACCAAGGCAAGTGGCTCACGCGGGGCCAAATTCAACAGAAATTTCCTCATCTAATGGGGGCACTCAACGCAATGGAGATCATTTCTTCCTAAGGGGGGAGGATTGATAAAAATATATTTCAGTGGCCTCCCACCTATTCCAGCTAGCTCATTTTGGAAATTTTCCAATTTGGCAGTTTTTTCGTAGTTTTCGAGTCCCTGACTTCCGGGGCCGTTTTGAGGCGCTAAACAACGTTTTTAGGGCTTGCCACAGTTAGATTGTAGACAGAGTTAGAGTCTAATGACAACATGTGTATTCCTCAGATATACGTTTCCAAATGGCTATCGTGTGCCTAAAACGGAGATCATATGCAAAAGTTACGACCCTGGGAAGTTGATGTACTAATTTACCCAAACGGGGCCCACATGACTTTTGGTGCTTCATCTCCTAGGGTTAGGTTTTTGGATGTGTAGGGTTTTTTACATTCCTGTTTATTGTAAAAAGGCCTTCAGAGCCTCATTGTAATCATCTTCTTGTGAATGAGCACAACCATCACATCTATTCTTAGAGATAAGCTGTCACTATTCTAGCAAGCTTGTATTTGACTGCATTTTACAATTTCATCTTATTTCCTTATTGAATAGAAATCAGTTTTACTTTATATCTGTTATTCTGTGTTAAACGTATTTTGATAATAATGTGTATTCATTTCTTTCTTCTCATAAAATATGGATCACTTATTTTCTATAAGGGACTTGAAGATGAAGTAATATATGTCATCAATGTTATATATTTGAGTAATTTTATTTTCTACTATGTTTTCTCATAATTCTTCAAATTAGTCATCATTTTATGAGATTTTATTTAGAAGCACATCATTAGTTTTCTACAAATCACCTCAATACAATCAATAAATATTATGAATCAATTTAGATGCTACATGTATATTTTAAAGGAATAAGTGTATCTAAGGATTTTTAGGTCAATAGCCATTTAAAAAAAAAATTACCATGACAAGAATTACATCATGTTGGTTCTTTGTGATAGGATATCTAGTTAAGTAGTTCATGGAGATAATACTCCCATGGTCAATCTCAAATAGGAAAGGATGTGTACAAAACCTATATATAGTTTTTAGGTTTGGCGGTAGCAAATACCACATATGACTTGATGTATCTATTGATATCTGACTTGAGTGAAGGCCAATATAAATACTTGTGTATTACTTTAAGAGTCTTAGCTACTCCAAAGTGGCATGATATCTTGTTATAGTGTGCATCCTAGGTAATTTTGTGCTAGTGCTCACCTTGAAGTACACAATATTGTCCTATATTGTAAAGCAAGTTTTCATTTGAGTCGTAATTGATGGAAATCGACTCACCTATTTGGAGCCATCCATATACTGATGAAAAATCGGTTTCTCATTTGTACAATTGAGGCCAACTAATGGTGTCATAATCATGCATACTTATTACTATACAAAGTAAAGTGACAAGAGGTTAACTAATGCAATCAAATATTGCATTATATTTCATTTCCCATGCTTAATTACCAAGGAAAATTGTTATAGGTTACGAATCCTCTTTAGTTTTCTTTTCATTTTCAACTTAGACTATAAGGGGGAAATTGTAGAGGCTTGTAGTTTGTATGAATTACCATTTCTTTACCTAGAATTTAATGTGTCCATTGTTTAAGTGCTTGTATAATAGCACATGATTCCCTTTCACAAGTTGAATACTTACAAAAAGTATCACTAAATATTTATAAATGGAATGATACAGGATGACCAAGTTGATTGATCATAGTGCCCATAGAATATTTTGAAACATCAATCTCTATTTAAAATGGAAAATGTAACTTACGTAGATGAGAATTGTAATTGTATACATATTTTCCTTAAGATATTCAAAATTGTGTGCTTATGCTAGTTAGAGTCAGATCCAGGATCTGAGTCTGATTCAGATCCAGACAAGGGAAAGTAGCTCATTGATATAGAACCTAGTGCCACAGTCTCTACCATTGAGGTCCAACCAAACAAACTAGAAGAGACAGAGGAGTGTGAGTTCCTTTTCACTCACAGATGTGGGGGAAAGGTGATTTCCTGCATTTCATTGTTGATCACAGAAGCCAAAATAATCTAATCTCAGCAAAGGTCATCAAGCGATTGGATTTTTTGACAAGACCACATCCATAGACATAAAAAATTAGGTGACTCAGCTAAGGATAATATATTTGTGTCAAACAACAATGTCTCCTACCCTATGGCATCAATCCCTTCAATGATGAGGTATTGTGTGATGTTTCCACACTTGAAGTTTAATATGATCTTTTAGTCCAATCATATATGTGGAAACATCATGCTATATATGAGTCTAGACCTTGTAGTGTTATTGTTACTTTGGGAAAACAATTGTACAAGATACTAGAAGTTACTCTGCCTATGTTACACATTATTTTTGTCATCCCTATGATCGTTAATGATGTAAACCTATCTGTTTCCTTCAGAGGGGTCATTGGCCTGACTTCCTAAAGAGAGAAGGGAGAAGAACTTTTCGTAAGAAAATAAGTTGCATTTTCCTTTGTAAAAACCCTATAAAAAAGGAAGTTCGCAGGTTGCATTATAGCTAGGGTGCGAGAATGCCTGATTTTCGTAGGTTGCATCATAGATAGGTCATGAGGAGTTCATAGTCTAATCTATAGGCAGGGTGCGAGAATTCTTACACATGGGAAAAACAAGTGTTTTCGTGAATCTTCTAGAAGGAGAAACTTCCATGGTGAGGTGGCATTTGAATGGTTTGGATCTTACTCGCTTTCATGATTTAGTGGAATCATCCTAACCTCCTCAACTTATCCTCTTTAGCTTATAAAAGGAGAGGATCTCTCATGGAGACGGGCTAAGTGGTTTTTGTCTTGGGATTGTTAGCTTGGTTAGAGTGGCTTTGAGATTTGCTTTGTCAAGATAGATTGTGAGTAGCTATCAGATCCATGGTTTCAAAATCCTTGGAGCAAGAAGTGTGTGGGGAATGAAGGATAGTTGGAAGGGACCTTACGACATCAAGGCCATGGTTGTAATATCTCTTTCACATTTAATATGATACAGTAATATGATTCTTTCCTATAAAGATTGTTGTGTTTTATTGTATGATTCCTTGATCGCATACATAGGTTTATATTGAGTTTATGCTATTACTATCACTTTGGTTGGTTGTGTTCTTTGGTAGGTTCATCATTGTATGAGCGTTGGAATGGAGCTAGGATGGCGATGGAGAGAGGAAGAGACATTTAAATGGTATGTCACCCATCCCTCTTTAGTTAGTAAATTCAATATTTAAAACTTAAGGAAAGAGTCATGTTTTGGTGTGTTTTGTTCTAGATCTAGGTGGATCTAGGGAGATCAGTTAGTGTCCTCACCTACCGATTTATCCGATAACAAAATTGGCAACTCCACTAGGGAACAGATTGTTTCCTAGTTAGTGTAGTTTCCCTTTCTTTGATTGTTTGATTTATGGTCTCTGAGTCTGTGGGAGATCCATCTAGACTCTCTGGATATGAAAGTTCACTCAAAATTTTTGTCTTTTCTCCAATTTTTTCTTGATTAAAAACCTTCTCGCACTGTACCTCTCTGTGGCTTGCGAGAATCATTGATGTTCGCACCCTACCTGTATATAGACTACGAGAATCCTTAATTCTCGCACTGTACCCCACTACCAGGATGCAAAATCATTTGTAAATGTTTTGGATTAGGTCTTCCTGTCTTTTTGATGCCCATTTTTTCTTTGATCAGCTGGATTGAACTTTTGGAGCCTATATTGATCTGTTTATAGTCTGCTTGACATTCTTTGATTTTCTTTTAGCCATCTTTGCTTTGTTTAGTTTTGAAGGATTATTATCTTTCTTTGAGTGTTTTTCAATTACAAAGCATGTGTTTTCTTTAGAATTGTTTAGGGAAAGATCAGATTTCTTCAGAATAGTTCGCTTTAAAAGAAAACTTTTAGTTTGGGTTTATTTGTTTTAACAAAGTTCATTATTTCTTTTAGTGAAATTTTTGAAACAAAAAGATTTAATTTCTTGCTTTATATTAGATTGGGGGCATCGTTGCATTTGAAGTAGCGAAATTGCATGATTCTTGGCATTTTTTGGTCTTAAATTCCAAAAACATTTCCCCCTCATGGCCGAGGGGGGGGCATGAATCGTGCATTGGTGTACAATACCTTTTTCTCATTTCTTGAGAATCTTGATATTGATGAGTTTAATATATTTTGGAACATTATTTATATGGGAATGATAAATGTTTTCTTCTTCTCGTAGCATAGCTTTCATCGAAATGAAAAGATTGCATCTTCATCTCTTTGCATAGCTTTCAAGTCAGTCAAAACACCATATTGTCCACGCCATTTTCCTTTTGAGTAACAACAACCATAAAATAAAGCGCTTATAAAAATTGATTAGACATTTTTATTTTTTCTGGTAAGAAACCTACATTGGATTAGTCGTAGGGATTTGGAATAGGTGTGAAAGATAACTTTCCAAAGCTGCAAACAAACATAGTATCTTGTGATAGGGAGAGTTAAATCCACTTACTACATTTTGTCCTGGGAAGCCCTTCTCACACACGGGACAATCACGAGGTCGCATTAAGACTGGCAGAGTTACTCACCCTGCTTTTTTGGTCTTGGTGTAGAGATTATGTGTATTATGGGGGTTGCTTGAGAGGTATACCCAAAATGATGAGTGGAAGCCTTTCAAGTTGATTTCGGGCTAGATACCCTTCCCTTGCGTGTGGATTGGACTGTCGACTATTTCCCTAGGCATCACTGTAGTGATTGGTAACCTTAGTGGCATATATCTTTAGGGTCTTTACACAAGGTGACTGTGGAGGGGAAAGTCTTCACATTACCTGGAATCGACGTTGGCCAAACTCACTCGGGCTCCTTGGGGGGTATACCCACGATTATGTGTGGGAGCTTGCACCAGGGTGTAATTCCATTAAGCAGGTCGTCAACATAACTTTTCCACCCGCTCTATCTTATCCCCTTCTTACTTTGTTCCCGTGACATTGGATTTCATCACCA
The DNA here is from genome assembly GCA_010110895.2 of Picea sitchensis. Taxonomy (NCBI): domain Eukaryota; kingdom Viridiplantae; phylum Streptophyta; class Pinopsida; order Pinales; family Pinaceae; genus Picea; species Picea sitchensis. The sequence continues at coordinate 179,189 of SNQJ01S0030144.1, forward strand.
ACTAGTGAGTTCATTGTGAGAAGGTTTTGTTTGTTTTCTTGCTTACTAGATTTTTAGCATGTGTTGTTTGTTTTCCCTAGCAAAATCTAGATTGGATTTTTGTTTTTAATGGCATCAGTTCCTGAAATGACGAATGAAGGAACCTCTGCTCCAGGGGAACCTTTTGTTTTTCCTTCTTATGGAAACATTGGTCCTCCTCACATCGCTACTTTGAGCCTTCCAGGTCTCACGATTGGATTTTCGATGTGGTTGTTTTCCACTCAAGTAATCTCGAATGCAGTAAGTGCTTCATTCACAAGCACTCCCCCCCATGAGCATCAACCTCATGTTGATCCTTCACCTTCTTCACTAGTAAGGTATTCTTCGCCTTCTTCGCTTGCAAGGTCGCCTTCCCTTTCATCTTCTTCGTCGATTGAAAGTTCTAAAGCTAGTAACCCGGTGAATAAGAAGAAGAAGAAAAGGAAGATTAAGAAGAAGAAATATAAACAAGGGTCAAAGCTTCCAACCACTGTCAAACCTGTTGGAAAACAACGAGTTACTGTTAATCATGTTGGGAGTGTTGATGATGTCAAGATCACCCCAACAACCCATAAGCCCAAGTACCCTTGCAGGCTTTGTAAGGGTAGCCATATTCTTAAGGATTTCCCTGGTCTATCAAAGGCTATAGAAGCATGGTCTGCATCTCCTAGCCAACCCATGTCGTTAGCCTCTGAACAACATGCTGATGACTTCCCGTCGACTAGTCACGATATAGTTGGGAAGAAGAAAAGTAGATCCAAGTTCCTCTGTATGTTATGCAAAGGGAGTCATCTCACTCACCTTTGTCCTCATATGGATGAAGCCTCGAAATTATTGAAAGACATGATTGTTTCAAAACCTCAACTTCCAGCTGCTTGTTGTAAGCTTTCCCTCAACCCTCTAATAGTTGATGGAATGATCACTCTAGTCCCTTCACCAGTCAATTTGGTTGATCATGTCGTCAATCTGGTCACGTCCTTAGTAGAACCAGTTGACAAAGTGGTTGACCCGATACTATCATCGTTCAATCCCACTATCCCCTCAGAGAGTGAAACTAAAGTGGTCGATCTGATCCCATCCTTGGTCGATCCCCCTCTCCCGTTAGAGAGTGTCACCCAAGTGGTCTATCTGTTTCCCTCTGTCAACCCAATTCTCCCCTTGGTGAATGCAACCCAAGGGGTCGATCTGATCTCGTCATCGGTCGATCCTACTCTGCCGCTAGAGAGTATACCCGATATTGCCCATGTTTTTCTCATTGATACAGAATCTACCATGCCAGGGGCTATTCCTCCTTCTCCTGTGGAACCCCCTCCAAGTTATGAGGCCATCCATTTTGATTGGGGTGTGCTAACTGAACCTTGTCTTCCTTATCACATTCCTTTCCATATTACAGGTTTGTGGTTGAGACGTTCCTTAGACACTGATAGATGAAGGTGCATCCATTAGTATTTTGTCCTCCTTTGTTTGGCGAGCTTTAGGTTGTCCTCCACTTGTGTCGGTTACACAGAATCTGTTAGCTTTTAACAGAAGAACTAGTCAACCTTTAGGGACCCTTCGTCAGTTTCCTATAACTTTGGGAGGGAAAACTATCTTTATTGACATCATGGTAGTCCAAGACCCCTTGGATTTTTCTTTACTCCTTGGGCGAGATTATGTCTATGCCATGAAAGCTATTTTTTCTACTCTTTTTCGTGTGATATCTTTCCCTCACGATGGACGGGTTGTGACTGTTGATCAACTTTCATTCATTGACCCCGACTAGATTTCCTCCATAAATGGTTCTTATATACACATGGTATTTCCCCCGCCATGGGTCAATTATGTGGCATTGTCGCCCATGACTTCAACCTCTAATGACTTAGATCTAGTAGTTGACATGGTGATCTCTTCGATAGGGTTGTTAGAGCCCGATCTCTTTACTCTTGTCGCGACCCTCGACATGGTGTCCTTCCATAGTGTATTTCTTCCTTCAAGTGAAGACCTCTTGGAAGCCATGACCGAGTTTGTCCCTTGACATGGTGTCCTTCCGGAGCATTGTCCTCTTGGAATCCATGATCATGCAGACTTCGAGGATAGTTTTTATGTCTCTGAGGCAACATCATTAAAAAATGAAACAAAGGTCTTTGAGCATAGTTTTCTAATTTCAAGCTCGTTAAAAAATGAAACCATTTCCGAGGATAGTTTTTGCGTGTCTGTGGCAACCTCGTTAAAAAATGAAATAGAGGTATATGAGCATGGTTTTCTGATTTCAAGCTCGTTAAAAAATGAAACCACTTATGAGGATAGTTTTTACGTCTCTGTGGCAACCTCATTAAAAAATGAAACAGAGGTTACGAGCATAGTTCTTGTTTCTGTGTCAAGCTAGTTAAAAAATGAAATAGTTTTCCCCCTCTCTGTTTGAGTCAAGTCCTTCATCTAGTATTTGAAGCTTCATTTCCTTCACCTTTGTCGTTGGATGAAACAAATCATGGGGGGGAATACTTCCAGCCTCTGGACTTCATGTTGAAGTAGAGCAGCTAGTTTCTTAAGATGGGGGATAAGTACCAACCATCCATGTGTTATGCATTGGGAAGTCCAAGCATAGTTTTGTAAAAATGAAACCAGGTCCAAGCATAGTTTTGTTTATTTTCTAAGCTTGTGTAAAAATTAAAATCTATCCCAAGCATAGTTTTGTTTTGTTTTAAAGCTTGCGTAAATATGAAAACAATCCCAAGCTTAGTCTTTGTTCTTTATCATGCTCGTAAATACATGAGAATAAGTTACCGAGCTTATTCTTTGTTCTTTCTCATGCTCATAAATCAATGAGAATGTAACTCAGTATACTTTTATCACTTTTTCGAACTCGTAAAGGTTATATGAAAAAGGAACCCCCTAGAGTTTCCTTTAAGCTCTTTTCAGACTCTCTAAACATGAAAAGATTGTTGAGCGATCTTGTTCTTTTCACGCTCGTTAAAGTATTTGAAAAAAACGTCTGTTGAGTGATAGTTTATCTCTTTTTCGGTATCATCAAACTACTTTACGAAAAAGGGACTGAGAGAGTTCTCTTTAAGTGTTTTTTAGACTCTATAAACATGAAAAACCCCTGAGTTTTCTTTCTTTGGACTCATAAAACAAACATTGAAAGGCCTGTGTTTGACCAAACCACTCCTTCCTAGGGTTCATTAAACATACTCCGAGGGACTCATCCAAAGGATGAGCTTACATTACAAGCATATGTTATCCTCCTCAATCTTGTGTAAAAATAAAGAGGCTCGCCAGAAATGGTGGGGGAAAAATTGGGAAAGAAATGTATCTAAACCTGTATTCTGTCGAAGAGTCTCTTTTGAACATGACACCCTTTCACTCGCCTTGTGTCTAGGTTGGAAAATCCACTTGTCTCTTGATCATACTCCTTTATAAGATTACAAATTGGTCTGTGATCCCTGTTGTTGACTCAGTATTTCCAAGACAGTTGTCGTGTCGTCAATATGTTCAAAGATAAGTTCAACCCGGAAAGCCTCCTATTGTGTCGACCATTTATGTAGTCCTTAAGCCTTCTATTGTGTCATCCATCACTGAGTCAGTCTTGAGTTACTGGTTACTCTGATCTACATCAAATCTTTTTACCCGTTTCGTGTCATTGATGGGGGATACATTAAATTCCTCCTTTGATGAGTCTTTTCCTATCGACTTCAACTCATTATCTAGGTATTAGACTTAGAAACCAATTGGTACCTTGGAACTTGAATGCCTCAATGGCAGGTTTCCTCGCTTTCGACATTGGGTTTTCATTATTGACCCCTAATCGGGATATTTCGTCGAGTGTTCGACTTCAGCTCATTAATTCACATTCGTTGGATTGCACTAGTGTATCTTGGGAGTCATTGACATTAATGGTGATTTCCTTCGTGCTTGTTAATGGTATACACTAATGACCGGTAATCAAGTGTTTTCTGCCATGTTTGACTTCAACACATGTATTCGCATGGTTAGATTCATACTATAGAGTGGTGGAGATGAAGACCCTGGATCTTTTCTGATAGATTCAGGTTGCGTTGGAGTATATTCAGTTTTTACTGTTGCATAGATCCAAATTGTATGTCTCGTAGCTATGTTCAAATTTGAGTCTTTAACACATAGATCCACAGTTTATTTTTGGTGGCTATGTTCAGATGTGAGTCATATTGGCATGGATCCACAGTGTATGTTTGGTGGCCATGACCTGTCTTACTTGACATCAATCTTCGCATGTCGGAATTTATGCTCTGAGTCATTTGTATTCTAAGTATGGGAATTCCTAGCTCAGTGATGATATAGTATTGTACTGTATTTCCTTGTTTGTTGGCAGGTTTTCGACCGACTGTTCCTTGTTCCCTACACACACTCGACAAAGTATTTCAGCTATCACTCTGTTCTACCTTCATACTTTGGGGAGCTCTCTGTTACATATTATTTTTGTCATCCCTATGACTGTTAATCATGTAAAATTATCTGTTGCCTTGAAAGGGGTCAATGGCCTAAGTTCCTAAAGAGAGAAGGGAGAAGAACTTTTCCTGAGAAAAGAAGTTGCATTTTCCTTTGTAAAAACCCTATAAAAATGGAAGTTCACAGGCTGCATTATAGCTAGGGTGCGAGAATGCCTGATTCTTGCAGGATGCATCATAGATAGGTTGCGAGGAGTTCGCAGTCTACTCTATAGGCAGGGTGCGAGAATGATTACACATGGGAAAAATGAGCGTTTTCTCGAATCTTCTAGAAGGAGAAACTTCCATGGTGAGGTGGCATCTGAATGGTTTGGATCTTACTCGCTTTCATTATTTAGTGGGATCATCCTAACCTCCTCACCGTATCCTCTTCAGCTTATAAACGAAGAGGATCTCTCATGGAGAGGGGCGAAGTGGTTTTTGGCTTGGGATTGTTAGCTTGGTTAGAGTGGCTTTGAGATTTGCTTTGTCAAGATAGATTGTGAGTAGCTATCAGATCCATGGTTTCAAAATCCTTGGAGCAAGAAGTGTGTGGAGAACGAAGGACATTTGGAAGGGACCTTATGACATCAAGGCCATGGTTGTAATCTCTCTTTCACATTTAATATGATACAGTAATACGATTCTTTCCTATAAAGCTTGTTGTGTTTTATTGTATGATTCCTTGATCACATACAT
>SNQJ01S0030145.1:13900-46503 GCA_010110895.2 Picea sitchensis
CATGCTTCATAATCACAATGCATGGATTCTTAAACATAATTACAGTCACAGGAGAAAACAAGGTGTTACAGTATGCTCAATAATAGTTATATCAAGATCATGTTCATTCATTGACAACATGTACCAAGAAACCTTGAAGATAACTAATTTGCAGGATTTCAAGTCTAACTCAAGTATATATTTCAGGTAGCCACAATATCTACTTTTATATACTTCCATATGTCAGTCATATTTAGAGGAAACATTAGTGACATAAAAAACAATAGTTATCTAGGAATCAGAGGTTTTATTCTTATCATCCAATAGTTTGAAGTGAAATTTCCTAGCATTACAAAACATAACCTTGTGGTGTTTTACATACGCCAATATGGTCCATATGTTAAAAATGAAATATTATCAATTAATAAACATATTTAGACTAGCTTCTCAATATTTTTACAAAACAAAACTAGGACATGTAAAATATCAAGAAACAAAAAAATATGGTTAATGCTTGCCTATTTATATTTTGAACCATATGCTAAATCAATGTCTCTTTGTGTAAGATTGACATATAAAAAATTATGAGAATTTCTAATCTACTCTACCACCCCATCCCTTGATAATTTTCCATATATCATTATATCCATACCTTCATCTAATCAAGACTATTTGCATGTACAAATGTAGTGCATCCCAGTCTTGAGCCCCTGCATGACAAAAGAACAATTCAATAATTAGGTACTAGTAAAGCTTAATAAATGATGGATGAATAAAATTTATAACATTAAATGACCACGAACTTGATCAAATTTAATATAAATATTATAGTTGATCTCTATTGTTTTATCATCTTTCACTTTCCTCATTCTACCTTTCTCCAATAAAACCTCCCCTTCATAGTTGTTGTTGGAGTCAACATCCCAAATGAGAGGCACGTTGGTATCCGATGATGCTAATTGAGGAAGATGATCACTAATATAAACCATGTATTGATATACCATAGAGCCCTTAATACATGATCTTTGTCTAAAAAAATATTTTAATTCCTTTAAGTGCTTCTCCACCATCAACATTGACCTTGTGTGTATAGGTCCACAACTTTCAATCTCCTCAACTTGATGAGTAAGGTAGTGTTCGTGTGCATTGAAAAAGGTTGGAGGAAGAAACTTTTGCAATTCACAAAATAGCCGAGGAATTTCACTTTTGCAATACTTTATATCTTCTTTTTGGATTTCTTTAGATGACAACCACCTACATATGTCAATGCACGTTAATATAGAATTCAAAACAATAATAAATATTATGCATACAATGAAAATAGATCACATGTATGCCATTTATATGTAACATGAACTTTGGATTATAAATTGAGACAAATTACCTCGTGTGCTTGTCAATATCATAGAAAACCTATTTTTATGTTATTATTAAAGCTATTTGGGAGACATATAGGTAGAACATACTAAAACACAGAAGGACTTGTTATTTTTTTTCCAAAATTCAAAACAAAATGAAATTTCTAAAAAAGAGGAAGAATTAACCAAAATATCTTAATAAAGGTATGTCGATCATGAATTTTTACCCCACCAAATACATCTGTCTTTGTTAAGATAATCTTTATATTTGAAGAAAAACCAATGGAAAATTTAATTTTCTGAAATTACAACTTTTATAGCATTGCTTTCCTACTCTATAAATAACCATGCAATATTATTTGGTTGTCCATCACTATAATAATGAATCAAATCTCTCATTACATGATTGGCTTATGGAATGTCACAACAAATTTTGCGGATTTTATCTTTGTTACTCCTTTCATCTAAGATTCTCTATAATGTTTCTGTAACATTCTTCCATATATGCATTGTATCAAACAAATGAGTTATTTGTATGTTCCCATAGTAGGGAAACCTATTGTATTGGATGGAATATATTTGCATTCCTTGTGGAAGCTCATTAATGCGTCGATGACCTTTATGAAGCATAAAAAAAAAAATCAAATATTAGATACCGTGAAAATAATTGAATCTAAATACTAGTTGTATAAAATGGTTACATATGATATGGAAACCAATTGCTTACCATGATGATTATTGTTATATTCCAATTCCCATGTTGAGATGTCATTCTTTGAGGTTTTTTTCTATTCTCTTCCTTCCCATTAAAAAGATATTTCTTGATAGTTCGATATTGATGGTTCTTAGGGAGAAAGTGTTTGTACTCATCAAACTTCTTTTTTCCTAAACATATTAAACATTGAGATATCATTATGGAACCACATATTGGACATGCAAATTTACCTTTTGTTTGAAGACCTACAATATGTGGAATTATGTTAACACTAGTATATAAAGAATTTATTAAAAAATGCATGAATAATTGATAAAATTAAATATTGTTAGAGTTACATACTTTAGTACTAATTACCACAAAAATAAGTTAGCACTAGGGCATCATGAATTATCCATGTAATTATTCCATAGAATTGAAATTATATTTTCCTTACTAGTTTGGAGATGTCATACATAGTGATTCCAACCCATAACTTTAGAATTTCATCCATAATAGGCTTAACAAATACATTCATACCTTTAACTTGTACTTACCTAATTATTTGAAAATCCACATGTTTATTACATTGAACATATAATAAATTAATATGTAAAAAAAACTAAAGTACAATTGAAATTTGATGTACTTGAAAACATTATTTTGAACAAATACATGGAACAATCATTGCCAACATTGTGTGCTCCCTCTCTATTGACATCCAAGGAGGAAGGTTATTGTTTATAACAAAAAAAGGCCACGATGATAAACCTCAACTATCCAAATGGATTGACACCATTAGCTAGCAATGAAAGCCTAACATTACAAGTTTGATCTTTAAAAACTAACCATATTTCCTTGATGTCCCTAAATGAAGTGCCATCTGTAATCATACGCATCACAAAATATTCAAGTCTATTTTATGCATGGTAATATATATATAGATGCACTTGAACAATCATTCAAAGCGTGGAATTATGGGAATATAACAAATAACCTTGTGGGGCAAATTATTTGACATTACTTGATCAGTTTGATATCTATTAATTTCATAATGAGGGTATTCCAACTTTGTGTTTCATGTTGTCCATAATATATAATATGGTCATTAGACATGTATCAATGGCTTCATATGTCATTCATAAATATTTTATAACGAGAGACAATTCTTAGTATGTGCGAGGAAAATTATTTGATGGTGGTAGGAGAATATCACCTAACATTCTACAACATTAAAAAAAATAATGCAATGAATATTCATCAATTTGCATCCTTTATATAATTAACACTAAAAACAAAAAGAAGTCCTTGAGCCTTCGTATATGATTATTATGCTGTATCAATCAAAGGTACATCATGAACATGATCATCAAAGTTATCATCCATCAAAACAAAGGTATTGTGGATCAATCTATTTATCACATCGTTGTCAATTATATTGGTATCATCATTTTCCTCGACCATAAACTTAACTCCATGACCTCCATCAATTTGTTCAACAATATTTCTATTCCAATTTGACACAACATCATCCTTCAATTCAATGCTAAAATGCTTTTTCTTTGTAATTACAAACAATAAAATATATTTAATATATATATCACATATTAAAATAACAAAAAACTTTTAAATAATAATAAAAATAAAATATATAATGAATAACTTACCAACAAAGAAAATGGGTTCCTCTTTCAAAGTTCCCATAATCCCAAATAAAGATTTAAAATTCTTCTATTGTCACCAAGTTTGTCCTTTAAGTGTCCTAAACTTTTCTCTTTTATATAAGTGGCATGGTTAACTATATTTACAACAACAACCTCTAAAGAAACATTAGAGCAATATAAATATATATTCAAAAAATTAAAATTTTATTTTCAAATTAATTTTATTTATATTCAAAAAATTAAAATTTTATTTCCAAATTAATTTTATTTCCAAATTATTTACTTAAAGATAATTTTGAATGTATAGAGAAGGCAAACTAATTAATTTGTAGGGAAAAAAATCAATGTTGAAAGTAGATAAATTCAAAATTTTGTTACAGTTCTCGAAAATATGAAAAAGTCTATAATAGACATCGAGAATAACACATAATTGTTGCCTGATATCTTCATACTTAAAATTAATTTTAATTTATATGGATGTCAGAATTCCGGCAAATGTTGACTCTATCAACTTTAACAGCAATATTTTTCCATTGACCATGCCAAAGGAGCGTGACATTCAAATTAAGGGTAGTATCATTAGAATTGAGACATGGGAGCGATGATCCCTTACCGTCGTAGCGATTTCAATGTACATAAGGAGAAATGGTGTGATAATGGAAAGAAAGTATTAATCCATGAAGATCATATATTTATTTGATTGGTAAAACCTTTGTGTAGTTGCAAAGTGCGAGGAAGCTTAAATGGATAAGTACCTATTACTTGTAAAAGTTGCAAAGTGCGAGGAAGCTTAGATGGATAAATACCTATTACTTGTAAAAGTTTTATGTAGTGAAAGCTTAACACGAATAATCCTATTGAAAATTTCTAAACTTTACTCTTAGTAAATGCACTTTTGATACTCATATTGGATACATGTGGCCATGAGTATTGGTTTGGTAATGCTTTCATAAAGGTGGATCAATTTTCCAAGATATTTATTCTAGTGCCATCAACTCATAAGGAAAATGAAACATGACACATAACTATAATTTCATTTGCATGTGTATGGGTTCCCTTTGGACTCCATTAATTTATACACAAGTGTGTGACATCTTAAATTAGACATCCAACAATTACAAGCTACGACATGATAAACAATATATTTCCCAACACTTTAAAGCAAGTGATAAAGTGTAGTTACATATCCAAATTAATAACACTTCAAAGCACTGTAGATGAATTTGAGACCTTTGTTGTGATATGGACCTTATAATATCCTAAGTGTATTAATGAAAATTATTTTGAGTTAAACATATGGAATATTATAGGGTGCATAAGGCTTGGTATCTAAGTCACGTTGAATTGGAAGGACACCAGGCTTGCATCTTGACTAAAATAACTTTGTATCAATCATGGTTTTATCAAGATCATGTTCATTTATTAGCAACATGTACCAAAAAAACCTTGAAGAGAACTAATTTGCAGGATTTCAATTCTAACTCAAGCATATATTTCAGGTAACTATAGTATCTATTTTTAGATACTTCCACATGACAGTCAGTTTTATAGGAAAAATTAGTGACATAGAAAACTATAGTTATCCAGGAATCGAAGGTTTTATTCTTATCATCCAATAGTTTGATGTGAAATTTAGTACCATTGCACAACATAACTTTGTGGTGTTTCACCTATGTCAATATCCTCCATATGTTAAAAGTAAAATATTGTCATTAATAAACATATTTTGACTATATACTTAATGTTTTGACAAAACAAAACTAGCACATATAATATACATAGAAACAAAAAAATATGGTTAATGTTTACCTATTTATATTTTGAGCCATATGCTCATTAAATGTCTTTGTGTAAGATTGATATCTCAAAAATGATGAGAATTTCTAATCTACTCTACCACTCAATCCCTTGATAATTTACTATGAACTTGTATATATCATTCTATCCATACCTTCATCCAATCAAGATTATTTGCATGTATAAATGTAGTGGATCCTAGTCTCAAGCCCCTATATGAAAAAAGAACAATTGAATAATTAGGTACTAGTAAAGCTTAATAAATGATGGATGAATAAAATTTATAACATTAAATAAGCATGAACTTGATCAAATCTAATATAAATATTATAGTTGAACTCTATTGTTTTATTATCTTTCACTTTCCTCGTTCTACCTTTCTCCAGTAAAACCTCCCCTTCATACTTGTTGGAATCAACATCCCAAACAAGAGGCACATTGATATCTTGTGATGTTAATTGAGGAAGATGTTCATTAATATAAACCATGTATTGATATACCATAGAGCCCTTAAGACATGATATTTTCCCCCCGGATGTGGGTGAAATTCAATACCCACAAGCAAGAATGGGAGTTAGAAGACATGTGCCAACCATTAGCCATGTGGGCTCACCACTTCCACCCTCCCATGCAAATTAAATATATGCAACACTCAAGGTCAAGGCCATTTAATATCCTAGCCTTTCCTCTTTTTTTTGGTTAATTCTAAGTACTACGACAATCATGTCACCTCAAAGTTATTTTTTGGCACCTACAAGGGAGGGAGACAGACATTCCAACCCTGAAAATCTCTGGCATCTGCTCTACCTGGCCTGGTCTCACTGCTACGCCGCTCCTCGGTTGTTCAGAAAGGTTAATTCTCTTAACGGTTTGGCTCCTCCCTACACTGTGGGAGTTCATTCCACATAGTGTGGTTCTCTTTTCATAAGGTTAGCAGTTCGGGAAATTTATCATACAAGTCAGCCTCCTGGTGCAACCATGCCTAGAAGAATGTGGGTTACCACTCATTGAGGAAGAGGAGGGTGCAGACATGGATTCACTGGACCATGAGGCATGACAATGGAGGGTTACAACAACTATGTTCCAATGAACCTAAGACACATGCTTGATGACTGGGAGGAAGAGGTCATCATCCAACAACTCACGGGATAGAGAGCTTGGACTCACAGGAAACATTATTGGACAGTGAAAAATATGTTGGCTCATGTATTAATGCACTCTCCTAGTGGTTGGAATGAGAGAAAATCATCTCCTACCTCCTCCTCCTCCAATCACACTTCGGCTCTAGAGAGCCCTTCCTAGGCGTCAATGCTCCCATTGCATTAGGACTCACAGTAGGATATGACCCCTCAACACAGACAGACTTTGGTTGAAAATGGGGACTCCTCAATCTACCAGAGGAAGCATGTGGAGCGTCAAGAAATAGAAGGGCCCTCCTCTCTCCACAAGTTGGTTCCCCTCCCTACCAAAGAACATATATATAACACCTCAGACTCAGTAGCCTATTGTTAGAGGAGAATCCTAAAGATGCAGCTTTTAGTCTCCCTCCCAAGTAATTCATCTCCTTTAAGTTTTATTTCCTTCATTATGATTCAATTTTTATAAAATTTCATCTAGCATGTTTATAGTTATTACTTTGCCTCTTCATCCTGTCAAATAGGTCTCTTTTGAATCAATTTTTGGCTTTTTGTATGCTTGGTTTCCCATCCATGGGAAAAAAATTATCTTTAGACTTCAAAGGCCCTGTTTCCCTCTCAAGGGCGGGCTTGGACTGGTACTTTTTTCCTCCTCGGTATTGATAAGAGGGAAGGCTCTTCATAGGCCACCCTGACATCTTTTGTATGTATTTTTTCTTTATTATATTCAAAATCCATAGAACTTACAAAAGAAAAAATACATCATCTTTGTCTAAAATAACATTTCAATGCCTTTAAGTGCCTCTCCACCATCGACATTGACCTTATGTGTACATGTGCACATATTTAAATCTCCTCAACTTGGTGAGTGAAGTAGTGTTCATGTGCATTGAAAAAGGTTGGAGGAATAAATTTTTGGGATTCATAAAATAGTTGAGGAATTTCTCTTTTCCAACACTTTATATCTTCTTTATGGATTTATTTATATGAAAAACACCTACATATGTCGATGCAAGTTAATATAGGATTCAAAAAAATAATAAATAGTATTCATACAATGCAAATAAATCACATTTATACAAGTTATATAGAACTTGAAATTTCAATTATAAATTGTGATAACTTACCTCATGTACTTGTATAGATCATATAAACCTATCTTTTGTTATTATAAAAGTTATCTGGGAGACAAGGAGATATAACATACTAAAACACATAAGGACTTATTATTTTTTTCCAAAATTCAAAACAAAACAAAATTTCTAAAAAAAGGAAGAATTAACCAAAATACCTTAATAAAGGTATGTCAATCATGAATTTTTACCCCACTAAATACATGTTTCTTTGTTAAGACATTATTTATATTTGAAGCAAAACCAACAGAACATTTAATTTTCTCAATTGACAACTTTTACAACATTGCTTTCCTACTCTGTAAATAACCATGTAATATTTTCTGGTTGTCCATCACTAGAATAATGAATCAAATTTTTCATTACATAATTGGATTTTTGAATGTCACTACAAACTTTGGTGATTTTATCTTTTTTACTCCTTCCATCTAAGATTCTCCATAATGCTTTTGTAACATTATTTCCTATATGGATTGTATCAAACAAATGAGTTATTTGTAGGTTCCCATGGTAGGGAAACCTATTGTATTGGATGGAATATATTTTCATTCCTTAAGGAAGATCATTAATACGTTGATGACCTTCACGGAGCATAAATAAAAAATAATCAAATATTAGATATGGTGAAAATAATTGAGTATAAATGCAAGTTGTGTAAAATGGTTACATATGATATGGAAACCAATTGCTTACCTTGACTATTCTTATTATATTCCAATTTCCATGTCGAGGTGTCATTCTTCGAGGTTTTTTCTAGTCTCTTCCTTCCCATTAAAAATATATTTCTCAATAGTTTGATATTGATCGTTCTTAGGGAGAAAGTGTATGTACTTAACAAACATCGTTTTTCCTAAATATCTTAAACATTGAGATATCATTATGGAACCACATACTGGACATGAAAATTTACCTTTTGTTTGAAGACCTACAATATGAGGAATTATGTTAACACTACAATATGAAGAAATTATTAAAACAATTATGAGTAACTGATAAAATTAAATATTGTTAGAATACATACTTTGGTACTAATTACCAAAAAATGAGTTAGCCCTGGGGCATCATGAATTATACATGGAATTATTCCATGAAATAAAAATTGTATTTGACCTACTAGTTTGGAGATGTCATACATAATGATGTCAACCCATAGATTTAGAAATTCATCAATAATTTGTTCAACAAATACATCCATACCTTTAACTTGGTACTTACCTAATTATTTGAAAATACACATTTTTATTACATTAAACATATAATAAATTAATATGTAACAAAAAACTAAAGTACAATTGAAATTATATGTACTTGAAAACATTATTTTAAAAAAATACCTAGAACAATCATTGCCAACATTGTGTGCTCCCTCTTTATTGGCATCCAAGGAGGAAGGTTCTTGTTTGTAAAAAAAAAAAGGCCACACTGACAGAACTCAACTATCCAAATGGATTGACGTCATTAGCTAACAATGAAAGCCTAACATTATGAGGTTGTTCTTTGAAAACTAACCATATTTCTTCGGTGTCCCTAAATTAAGTACCATTTGCAACCATATGAATCACAAAATATTCAAGTCTATTATGTGCATGGTAATCCATAAAAAAATATTGTGTTTTTGCATTGGAAAAATCATTTGAAACGTGGAATTATGGGAACATGACAAAGAAACTTATTTGACATTACTTGATTAGATTGATATCTACTAATTTCATAATGAGGGCATTCTGACTTTGTGTTTCAAGGTGTCCATAATATATAATATGGTCATTAGGAAATGCATCAATGGCTTCATACTCCATTCATAAATATTTCATAATGAGAGACAATTCTTGGTATGTGCGAGGTAAATTATTTGACAGTGGTAGGATAATATCACCTAACAATATACAACATTAAAAAATATATATTGTAATGAATATTCATCAATATTGCATAATTTATACAATTAATACTAAAAATATAAATAATTCCTTGAGCCTTCGTATATGGTTTTTTGTGCCTTATTAATCAAAGGTATATCATGAACATGATCATACAAGTTATCATCCATAAGATCAAAGGTGTCGTGGATCAATCTATTTATTCTATCATTCTAAATTATATTGGTATCATCATTTTCCTTGGCCATAGAATTAACTTCATGATCTCCATCATCTCCATCATCTTGTTTAACAATATTTCTACTCCAATTTGGCACATCAACATACTTCAATTCAATGAAAGGATGCTTTTCCTTTGTAATCACAAGTAATCAAATATATGTTGTGTGTGTGTGGAATATTAAAACAATAAAAAAAATTAAATGATATTACAAATAAAATGTGTAATGAATAACTTATAAATGGATGAAATTCATGCCCCCCTTCAAAGTTCCCATAATCCCAAAAATTATGTTTAGCTAAAGATCTTAAAATTGATCACCAACATTTACAGTCACCAAGCTAGTCCCCTAAACGTCCTAAACTTTCCTCTCTTCATACAAGTGGCATTGTTAACTATATTTACAACAACATCCATTAAAGAAATATTAGAGAAATATAAATATATGTTCAAAGAATAAAAATTTTGTTTTCAAATTGTTAACCTAAATGGAATTTACAATCTATAGGGAATGAAAACTAATTAATTTATAGGGGAAGAAATCAATGTTGAAAGTATATTTTTAAAATCTTGTTACAGTTCTCGAAAATATGAAAGTCTATTATAGACATCAAGAACAACACATGATTGTTGCCTTATATGTTCATTCTTAAATATAATTTATATGGATGTTGAAATTACAACAAACATTGTGATCCAGGTGGACATTGGTGGTCTCCCACCTATTCCAATGGCTAAAATTACAGTTTCCATCTTGGCATTTTTTCATGTCCCAAACTTCTAAGGTTGTTTTGAGGCCCTAAATGATATTTTTTTTACTTGGCAACGCAATATATATCCATGTTGGGATGTATTTGGCCATTTGGAATATGTACTCCTTGGATATACCTTTCTTATGGGGTACCGAGCACCCAAAATGGAGATCGTATGCAAAAGTTGTACCCTCGGGAAGTTGACATATAAACTACCCCCATTGGGGCCCACAAACCTTTTGGTGTTTCATCTTCCTGGGTTAGGGTTTTGGATGTTTATGGTTTTCTCATTTATTCTTTATGTTAAAAAGGACTTTGGAGCCTCATTGTAATCAACTTCTCACGAATGAGTGTAGCCAACACATCTCTCTTTAGAGATAAGCTAACACCATTCTAGTTAGCTTGTGTGCTTTGTATTTTATAGTATTTTGTATTCCAGACAACCATTAATAGAATTTGAGTTTTATTGTATTATTGTGTTCCTTGCAAGATCTATGTGCATATCCTTGTTATATATTTTTTATATTGCTACCTTCATGTTGTTCTCAAAATAATCTGGATCATTGGTGTCAGAGAAGTTTACTCCTTGTCGTTCTTAGTGCATGTCCTTAACAAGGCCAGGGTACAGAGAGTTGGGTCACGATCTTGTTTCTCTTGAGGGAAACCGCTCTCTCCCACCAAAGAAACCTCCCATGGAGGAATAAAAGAGGGACTACGGAGCATGAGATCCTATCAAAATGTTTCTTGAGGAATTCCTTGCATCACAGAGGAACGATATGATGGATAATTTCTCCTAGATCCTTCGACGTTTGTCGACAACAATGGAGGCACCTTTAACCATCTGTCACTTTGGAGGTGTGACACCCTTTAAGGTACAAGTTAAATTTGATATTCCTTTATTTGAAGTCCATATAGATGTCGACACTTTGGAAAATTGGTTAAGTCTGCTAGAGGGTTATTTCTCTGTCCAATTTTTTTCCAACAGTTAAAAACTCATATTTGTGCTCCTTAAGGCCCTTCCCATGTCAGATATTGGTGGGAGACATATTGTGAGAAATATGTCAAGGATGAGTATTCCATTTTTGTGCTAGGGCCCACTTGGGAGGCTTTTGTTGATTCCCTCAAGGAACAATATTACCCTATTGGAAACTATGACAACCAATACACGAGATGGACCACATTGCATCAAGAAAGGGGGCAAACATTGTCAGACTTCACAAATACCTTCTATACCTTGTCCACCAAGCTGGTTATCAAAGAATCTGAGTGCCACCTAGTTCTAAAATACTGTGGGGCTCTACATAGGTACATCCAAACCAAAATGAACTTTCTGGACATCTTGTCATTGTGAGCTTCTTATCGATATTTTTTCAGAATCGAGCTGAAATTTAAGTAGAAGAATAAGTGTGAGTTTGGGTCTGCAAATATATAGTAACCAAAGTATGGTAAGTGTGGGATTAAATCCCAAGGAAAAGGAAATATAAAATATGACCACTCCCAGGACAACCAATCCAAGCCACCAACAAAGAAGGGTAATGGGAAGTTGAAGAAGGAGATTAGAAAGTGGTGTGATTTCCACAAAATACCTTAGAACAATATTGATGAATGTCACTCCAAACATTCATTGTTGTTTGAGATGAAAACATTAGGGTCGAATGTTGACCCAGACTCTGATTTAGAACCAAAAAAGGGAAAATAGATCATTGATACAGAACCTAGTGCCACCATTGCTACCACAAAACTCTAGCCAGAGGAACTAAATGAGCCTAAATAAGGGGAGTGTCTCTTCCACTCACATATGTAGGTGAAGGGGACCCAATTCCATTTCATTATTGATAGTGGTATATAGAAGAACCTAATATCAACATATTGTTTCAACAGGTTGAACCTAACAACAATGTTGCATCCTCAACCATACACCATCAGTTAGGTCAACCAAGTACAGGAAATCTGCATCAGCCATCAATGCCGCATGCACTACGACATCAAACCCTTCAAAGATGAGGTACTATGTGATGTTTCCCCCTTTGAAGTTTGTGATTTTTTGTTAGGAAAACCATATATGTGGAAGTGTCGTGTTTTTTATGAATCTAAGCCCCATAGTGTCATTATTACTTTGGGAGATCAACTCTACAAGGTACCAGAGGCAATCTAAACTATTGTGGTCTCTTTGATTTCTATAAAGAAATGAAAAAAGGTGTTCTCTCATACCGAGAGATTTATCCTCTTTATGGTTCAGTCGAAAGGTGAACAGAAGGTCACTGCAACGTCCAAAACCTTTGCACGAGGTCTCTCTACACGACAAAAATAGGTGCGAAAGATATTATAAGAGAACAAAGACATATTTTCCTCACCTACTAGGGTGAATATGCACTATTAGGTAAAGAAATCAATTGATTTGACACTTGGTGCTACTTTTCCTAATGGCCATGTGTATAGGAGTTATATTATGAATAATGAAGAAATCAAACACTAGATCCAAGAGCTAATTCTAAAGGGCCACATCCCACCAAGATCATCACCTTGCAAGAGCCCAATTGTTTTGGTACAGAAGAAGGATGGGACATGGAGAAATTATATAGATTACAAAGCCTTGAACAAGATCATAGTCAAGAATTGGCACCCAATCCCTCAAATTGATGATATTCTTGATGAGCTCAAGGGAGCCAATTTTTTCAGTAATATTGATATGAAGTTAGGCTACCACTAGGTGTTGAATTAGCAAACTGATGTATGGAAGACAACCTTCAAGTCTATAGAAAGTATTTTAGAGTATTTGGTCATGCCTTTCGACTTGAATAATTACCAGACCACATTCATGCAGATGATGGATGACATATTTCGGCCATTCACAAACTCCTTTTTGGTCATATATCTGGATGAAATCCTCATATTCAACAAAACTTGGAAAGAACATTTGAATAATATTCAACAGGTCTTGGGAACCTTGCAACAACATAAGTTATATTCCAGTTTGGAGAAGTGTTCCTTCAACATGAAGAGAATCCAATATTTGGGACACATCATGGATAACTAATGGATGCATGTGGATCCAGCCAAGATCCAAGTCATTCACGAATGGTCAGCCCCAAAGACAATGGTCAAGCTCCGCATTTTCTTGGGACTCACCATTTTCTACCACTAATTTGCATTGGGATTATCTCACATCAATTGGGAACTAAGACAAGTGACCAAGGGTGGAGCTAAGGCCAAGTTTGTGTGGGCTACATCCCAACAAATTTAATGATTCGAGGATTTGAAATTCCACCTCTGCTCAGCACTAGTTCTTATTCTTCCAGACCTGCAATAAAAATTTGAGATTGAGATAGATGATTCATATTATGATATCGATGTAGTCCTCACTCAGCATGGACATATAATATCCTATCACAGTGAAACACTATCTGATGTTGTTCGCAAAAAACCCACCTATGAAAAAGAGATGTACTCCATCGTGCAGGATTGTAGACAGTGGAAGCATTACATTATGGGGAAGGAAATGATCATCCACACTGATCACATGCCCCTATAATTCATGGTGACACAAGGAAAGTTACAGATTGACCGTCATCAGAAGTGGTCCATGTACCTGCAACAATTCCACTTGAACATCAAGTACAAGAAGGGTATCACCAACAATGTTGCAGATTTCCTCAATCAACCCCTGGTTGTGGTGCTAACCATAGTTCTTAACTCCTATGGGCATAAGGCATATGGGTGGCCATAATTATACAATACTGACTCTGACTTTGTTGTTTCCTATCAGACATTGAGCACAGGTAAAACAATTCTAGACTTTCATCTCCAAGATGTATTGTTATGCCATCTGAACCATATTTGTGTTCCTTCAAGCAAGCATGCAAATCTGATGTGGAAATCTCATTACAACCAGACAAAAATCCATTTTGGTGTAGACAAAACAATGGCAGTACCACAAAATCATTTTTATTGGTCGAAGCTTCGACATGATTTATGCAAGTACATCAGATCATGCACTGAATGCACCATTTCCAAGACCAACATCAAGAAACATGGGCTATACACCCCTCTTCCTACTCCAGATAGACCTTGGGAGTCCATCTCCATGGATTACATGTCTGATTTTCCTTCAACCAAGCATGGGAATGATTATTTCTACATGGTAGTTGATTGATTCTCTAAGATGGCATTTTTTGCACCTTGCAAGAAGAGAATCATAGATGAGGTCACTTCCAAGATCTTGTTTTAACATGTTTGGGTTCATTTTGGAATCCCACAAACCATTATCTCATATCGAGATAGTAGGTTCCTGAGCAGTTTTTGGTCTAGCCTATGGTCGATGATGGACACCAAGCTAACCAAAACAACCGCCTTCCACCCACAGTTTGTTGGACAAACAGAGGTATTCAACATGATGGTTGTCCATATCTTGAGGATGTGAAATTCCAAACATCCACACACAAGGGATGAAATCCTTCCTTATGTTCAACATAGCTACAACATATCCCTCCATGACTCTATTTTCCACAACCCCATTCAGGTGTGCTTGGGGTTCCAACTATTGGCCCCCGTTGACGTAGATTTTCCCATTGCAACTGCATAGGAAGAGTTCCCCCATGCTAATACTGAGGTTGATCAAGAAACCAAATTTTTTGAGCTAATCCAGCACATCCAAAAACAATGTCATGATATTTTTCATAAATCCAATTCCAAGTACAAGAAGCACAATGATTAGCATAGAGTTCCACACAAGTTTATGGTGGGAGATAAGGTATGGTTGAATTTGCATAAAGAGCGCCTCAGAGGACCCCATCAAAAGATACACTCACTCTAATACATGCCTTACATAATCACCAAGTATATGGGTGAGAATGATTTTGAATTAATTATTCCTCCTTTCCTTGGCTTGCACCCGGTGTTTAATGTGGGATTGTTTCAACCATATTTTCCACCTCTCATGGACACTTCAGATGCAACCAGGCACTTGGACCCTACATAAATCAATCCTGAATGTATTGAATAGGATATATTTTAATGGATCATCTACACCAATACAAAGGGGCACTTTCCAATAGAACATCCAACTCTATCAGGTTGTCAAAGCAGGGCAATTTCTTCATCGAGGAAAGTGGCTCACCAGGATTCAAATTCAACAGAAGTTTCCACATATAATGGATGAAATTGACCCAATGGATATCATTGATTCCTAAGTGGGGAGGACTAATATAGGTGGACATTGGTGGCCACCCACCTATTCCACTGGATCAAATTACAATTTTCATCTTGGTAGTTTTCCTACATTTTTTCGGGTCCCAAACTTTCGGGACCGTTTAGAGGCCCTAATCGATGTTTGTTTTGTGTTGGAAGCGCACAATAAATAATTTTTTAGATATATTGGGATGTTCAGAATATGTACTCCTTGGATATACCTTTCCGATGAGGTACCGATCACCCCAAACAAATATCGTATGCAAAATTTATGCCATAGAGAAGTTGGCGTATCAGCGACCCGCATCGAGGCCCAAAAGCCTTTTGGCGTTTCATATTTTGAGGTTACAATTTTGGATGTTTAGGGTTTTATGTTAGAAAGGAATTTGGAGCCTCATTGTAATTATCTTCTCGCGAATGAGTGTAGCCAACATATTTCTCTTCAAAGATAAGCTAACACCATTTTAGCTAGCTTGTGTGCTTTGCATTTTACATCATTTTGTATTCCAAACAGCCATGTATAGAATCTGAGTTTTACTGTATTACTTTTTTCCTTGCAATATCTCTTTATTTCTCCTTGTTATATCTCTTTTATATTTCTTCCTTCATTTCGTTCTTAAAATAATCTGGATCACGTTGACTATATCAACATTAACAACAATAGGTTTTATTAACCATGTCAAAGGAGTGTAACATTCAAAAAACATTATGGGTAGTATCATTAGAATTGAGACATGATATTGACGATCCCTTATTTTTGTAGCAATTTCAACGTACATTAGTGGAAAAAACTGAAAAAAAATTGTGTAGTTTTCAATATTTCAAAAAAATATGACAACACAAACCATTTCCACTATCATTATCAAAACAAATGTAGGAATTTCCACCCAAATGTAGTAGTGAGGTGTGTAAAAGAAAATTGGAATGAAAAGGAATCCAAGAATGATGAAAATTATCATTTGGAATATGATGGATTTTGTTTTACGATAGATCATATCTATGTTCTACACTAGTTTGAACTAAAAAAATTTGTCTTTCACAAGACATGTAATGCTCCTTACCTTGGTCATTTGGGGTATGAGAAGACTTATGTGGTCATAAAGAATGAATAGTTTTTGCAAGAAATCAAAGAAAAGAAGGTTGATTATGTGGAAATATGTTTTGATTGTCAGAGGATCAAAGTTGATGGCCAACATCTAGTAGGAAAGTTGCACCTTTTGAGTATACCTCAATAGAAGTGGAAAAATATTGATATAGATTTTATCACCAAAAAGGACATCTTGGGTCAACGAATCTATGTTTGTGGTAGTGGATTGATTAACTAAATTAGTTCACTTCATTCCTTTAAATTCTACTTATCAAGCAAGAGACATTTCTCGTATATTTATTGGAGAGGTTGTCAAATTGCACAAAGTTCCAAAGATCATTGTGTCAGATGGAGATCTGAAATTTACTTCCAAAATTTAGAAGAGAAAATAAGAACATGTCAAAAAGAAACTTCCAAGTTGGTAAGAAAGTGTTTCTTAGATTGAAATTCAAGAGGAGTTCCCTGAGGTTTAGAAAGTAGAAGAATTTATAACCAAGGTACTATGGACCTTTTGATATCTTCGAGAAATTTGGTTCAATAATTAACAAATTAGAATTGTCACCAAATTTAGCTATACATGATGTATTGTATCCCATAGTTGTGTTCCACATGGTGCCTCTGGAGATTGTGGGTACTAAGCAATAACACCTATGGAACATAATGATCGACTAGGAACGAATCAAATGGAGGAACTATACAAACATTCATGACACTTGGGAGATGCCTTTAAAGATGAGGGAACTTCACCCTCATATGTTCAATGTTGATTATCTACAGGGACAAAAATTCTCCAAGGGGGGATCATTTATAGCACCCCATTTTAGACTCTATCGCTTACTATTATATTCCCTCATCTATTGAGGCTAATCACTTTCATCTAACATTTATTTTGATTCTTAAACAATGGTGCATTTGATTTATATGTGTGATCCTCAATAACTTAGTACATTTTGATGTTCATTTAGTTGATTATGTGATTCAGATGTTGTTTTGATCCACACTGATTATATTTATGAGTTGATATTATATTCAATTATTTAGTATTCATATGACTGTTAATATTATGAAATGACATATGATCAAGGATATGTTATCTATTAATTTCCTAGTTTTGGCACCCATGTTGACTAGGGTTAGATGTTGGGAGGAACTAAGAAGTTGGTGTTAGGAACTTGTGATTATTATAGATGTTAATGAGAATTGTAATACATTCAGTTAAATTGATTTGATTGACCTTCAATAACATTATTCAGATGCTAGGAGCAACCTTAATGTTTTCATTGTTGGTTTTAGATATTGAGGACAACACACACATGGGAAAAGGGACTTCTTTCTCAAGTCTAGTGTTATAAACATAAGTGACTTTAGAATCACCTAAGTGATATTTTAATGTGGAATTATAATAAATTAAAAGTGATGTATTGGTGTAAAGTGCTTTTAGGGTTTTTATCCTCAGGCGCTAATGGGGGGAAGTATATCATAATACTTGACTAGTGATGACCCAATCCTAATCTACTTATACATCTATTTTAAGGAAGTAGATAGATTATATTAGGATATTGTACCTTTGTACAGACAATATTTGTATTTGTGCTATCTTTTTAAGAAAATTTCTACTATCTCAAATTTTTCCTTAGGATTTGGGACCTTTTGAGAAATCCTATTTTACTTTTGAGAGGGTTATAAGGGAAGAGTCGGCTATTAACAATTGTGACAAATTGAGATAGACTATCTGCTACCATTTTTTGTTTCCAATGGTGGGTAGGTGAATTTAGGAAGCACCATAAGCCTAGTTCCTAGTTGTTTTTTGTGGGAACATAGTAAACCTAGTGAAGGTGAAGAAAACCATAGGCAAAAGAGGGTGTAGTATTTTGTCACTATTGGTTGTGGATGATGATTATCTTCATGATTCAAAGGTTTGTTTTAGCCATGCTTGGACCCCATTTCCTAATAGGGGGGATTTCCTTGCCACAAATGTCTCCAAGGGGGCCCCGGTGGGGGCGATGAAAAATTGTGTAGCCACCCCCCTGGTGGGGGATTCGGGGGTAGTTCCCCCAAAGAAAAATATTGGGAAAAATTGCCTTGTAAAATATAGTAATTTCGTAGTCAATTTGGACCATTCATTATAAGGTCACAGATCTGATGGTAGAAGTTATGTTAGGTTTTTTTCCCTATAAGGAAACCCTCTTTTATGAGGGAATTGTATTGCAGTTGTGTATGAGTTTTATTATTGTATTTGAAGAGAGGAGACTGTGAGAGAAAGAATATGAAGTTACAACAATTGTGTTGTAGGTTGTATCCATTCATTTTGTTGGATAATAAAAAGGAAGGACCTGGAAATTTCTCTGGTGGACATAGCCCACACTGGGTGAACCATGTATATCTATGTCTCTATTGTGTTGTATATCTTATGTGTTTTATTTCCACATTTATCTTATTTTATTGCTATGCGATATTGTTTTTCTAACACTCATACCATAAGATTCTATGGAAGTGTTGATTTTGTTTCTAGTGGATTCATCAACCATTTAGAAGGTTGTTTCCTTATGCATGTCATTTTTTGGATTAAGACCTTATGGTTTCCTAAGTTTGGACATGGACCTTTTTTATTATGAAGATTGTGGTTGATAGAATGTGTGAGAGAGTATTTCTAAGTCTTGATATTAAGGCCCCAACACAAGGTTTATTGCCAACATCTATGGTTGTATGTTTAGTTGGGAGGAAAATCACTTATGAGTATGTATTTCCCGAACAACTTCACTACTTTAGCTTGTAGAAGGCTTGGTTTGTGCTAGAAAGAGGCACTTCTTCAAGGCATTTTGAAAACAAATAAGTGCTTTTATTATGATTAAGCTTCCACTATTATCATTTAGCTTAATATCTATTATTATGTTGTGTTGTTATATATTTTTTCATGTTTAAAGGTAGATATTAAGTTATTCTTTTTGTTTATTTAGAAAGAAAATGGTGTGAGTCTCAGTGTAATAGGCCCATGATCATTATGTTATCATAGGTAGTTACACTCTATATGGAATACTCTATTCATTGTATTATTTTCTCGACTTCATAGCAATTTCTTCACGTGTGAGAATTGATTATTTGAGTAGGAGGACACCAAAATAGATTTAGTTGATATTACTTCCCATCTATTATGAATATTAAGAAAAATTCAATAAATTTCATGGAAATAGTGTCCAACGTTTTGATCTAATGGATCACTTATAGGACTCTAAAAATTTCTCCAAGCATAATATCTACATCGGAGTCTATAGGTTGTTACCACCCATGCTTAATTTAGGCCATGGCACTTTCCCTCAAAACAAAATGTTTATTCATTAACAATAATAAATTTAAAACTCTTAATAAGGTAAGAAAAACAATTGAGTTGGGATACCATCATCTTATAGATGAAGTTGTGTATGTTAATTAAGTCACATAGAATAATGGCCTTTCTTTTTTTGTTGTATCCTTCTATTTTTAGAGTGTAAGGGGGGTTGATTACTACTCACACATGCTTGATCTTAATAACAACTTCATATTTTGATTCTATATGTGGTGTAAATTCTTCCTCGTGTTATTCTTCCTCCTATTTGATGTTGACTTCTAAGATGAACAAAAAAAATCAGATGCACATGTCCATTAGACCAATTGTTGTTACATATTAAACTTTATAATTTGGTACACTTTTATTTTGAATCATTTGGTGTCATTTTGGGATGTGTGGGGCATACAATTATTAGTTGGAACAAATTGTTATAGTTTCCCTTAATTTCCTACAATAAGGATGTGTTTGTATGTTGCCTTGTTCCTGGCTTCAATCTATCTTACCAATTAGATAGTTGTGGTTATGTTTGCATGTCTAAGAATATACAAACAATGCTAGATATCATCCTTCAAACCCCCAATATAAATTTATTGTAGTTTCTTATCAATTAACCTTTGTATTCTTGTAACCAACTCATAATGTTGGAGGTTATATATTGCAACACCGTACCTAATTGTTTGACCTAGTTAATTAGTTCAACTAGTCCATTTCAAAAAACGTATCATACTTAGATGTGATTTCTGACACAAAGAAGCAAATAGTGTAAGTTTGACTCAAGGGTTTTTTCTCTATAATCCACTAGCATCATTGGAATGGACATTGTAATTCTAAGTAGGGTAGCTAGGAAAAATGTCTTATCTTGGGATATCTAATGCATAAAATGATCCATAAGCGAGAGGCTTATAGCCTATATGTCTCACCAACATGGAACCATTTATAACAATTATAATCTTTTCACTCTTTATATAACTAGAAAATACTTGACTCGTTGAGCCACGAGTCGAGTCGGCCCAAATAGAATTGAAATCGACTACCTACAAGTCGAATCGGAAAATTAATCGAAAGAAAGGCAAGCCAAGATGGGTGATGATTTTGAATAAAATCATGTTGAGTCTAATGATGAGTTAGAAGAAAGTAAATTCAAGTCAAAAAACGAGTCAGGAAAAAGGCAAGACAACCAAGTCAAGTCAACCAAGGGAGCCAAACCAACCAAAAGAAAACTTGGTCGAATTGTGGGTGGATTTTGGTCAACCAGAAATGATTAATGGTCAAATGAGAAGAGAAAATAAACCAAAGGGGACACCCATTCAGAATTGGTCAAACCATGATTAAAACAAATAGTGAAGAGGTGGATTTGACGACCAACTATGACAGGAAACCCCTCACAAGTCGGATTTGGTGACCATAAGTTGAAGAGAAGGTAATAAGGGATAAATTGACAATCGACAATATGTAAAAGCATTTGGAGGGTAGATTAGACAACCAATTTCATAGGAAAATGTTTTGGGGTGATTTTTGGTAACCCACAATGCATAAAAAAACATATGGAAGTAGATTGTAACACTCATTGGCATTGAAAACGTATTAGAAGTCAATTTTGGCATTCAACAACAATGAAACATGTCTAGGGAGAAATTGATAGCAAATGGAATGGAAACAATGTGTATATGGTTCGTGGGTAGCTAATAAATTCCTAGACAACCCCCAATTTCAATATATAATCCATCTATGATTTACGGGAAGAGGAAAATACACCAATAATTCAATATTTGCCCCATGACTCTTAAAAATGAAATTAGAAACCCCCAAGTAAATAGAAATGACACAAGAAGGAGGTATGTTGATTTACAACTTCTTAATCAACATACGGGTGTGATTAAAGAGATATTATTTTGGTTTACTGACCCATGGAGAACAAGTTAATATAAAACAAGTTCAAACCAAATGACGCAAAGTTCTCATTGCTAAACCATACACAGAAAACCATTAAATTACAACGCAAGCCATTTTCCATTCATAAATAAATATAACCACAACAATCATCACACATAGACTCAGAATTTACCCTAGAAATCCAAACAAGAAAACCAACATTATTTTGGCTTCGATCAGGCTCTTTATTATTCAACAGTGGGAATGTTGGCGGCTCTCTGGTTCATTTCTATGCTCCTTAGTGACATATGGGAAACTTTAGTATACCATATGAATAATAATATGTGGAACAAAAGTATTTAGCAAGAAGTAATGGAACACCAAGATTATAGCTAGAACAATACCATAATAACACCAGAAAGAGAACCTTTATTAGAGATAGAAATGTTCACTTACTTCTTCAAGGGGGAAACCTCCATCAGAGAAAATCTCTATTACAATAATATCCAAGACAAAAATATCCAATACCTACTACTCTTATTTATACTAATTCTACCTTCTAAGGAAACTTCTAGAGGACGGTCTTTCTAAATATATTTCTAGAAGTTGAAGCTTATATTAGGTATTCTTACATTTACTTAATCTCATTTATTTATTAGGCCTTATTAACTAATGTAGGAATTTATTACATAGAAAAAATATCCTACTAACTAATGACCCATGAATAGGAGTTAGTATCAGATACTAACATGCCCTCCCCATTCAAATGTAGCCTTGTTCTCAAGGATGAAGGTGCAGAAACTGTCAGAGTATGGCCATCGGTTCCCAAGTCGCATCGTCTAGTGAGGTCTCCTTAGACTTGATCAAAACTTCCTTGATAGTTCTACCACACAAATGACGTTCATGGGAATTGAGGACTGCTTCTGGTTGGATCAAGGGAGCCTTCTATTATAACCCTAATTTGCACCAGACATGCTTACCTGGCATCAGGCCATCTCAGATTCCTTATTTTCCAAAACACTGCTGAACAACTCTTCTTAAAAAAACCCTTTTATAAAGGCCCATGCCCCCTGCTCCATTAATGCATGCGTGTACACACTAGCTGACCCAAGACAACCCACGTGTACCTACAAAAGCATGGAAAAAAGAAAGTTGTTGACGGAACACACAACTTTGGGTAAGTTAACTAAACCTTTCGGCCATGCATGGTTGGTCACTCAACCAAATACCTAGCTTCTTCTAGCCTATAAAAGAAGGGTTAGGAGTCCCATTTGAAAGGAGGAGAATCATAGTAAAGAAAATATACCCAATTAAGCATTCCCTTTGTCCCAACCTTTATCCATCCTTGTGCAAAGAGAAGTATAGAGCAAAGAAGTTGGAAGACAGTGGAAGAAGAGCTCGGGACCAATATCAAGGAGCAGTGTATGACTTTATCATTGTAAGGTATCATTGTGAAGTTAATAAAAGAATTTATTTTCCCGTCTCGCCATATGAGATTGTCATTATTGGAATATTGATTGTATGATTGATTAAATCTCTAACCCATTAGTTCATAGATTAAATGAATGTGGAGTTCTTTGTTTGTCTTTAGTGAATGCAGGTCAACATTGGGAGGAGAGTTTCAGTCAAAGAATGACCAAGCGCGAA
Source organism: Picea sitchensis (assembly GCA_010110895.2). Lineage (NCBI taxonomy): Eukaryota > Viridiplantae > Streptophyta > Pinopsida > Pinales > Pinaceae > Picea > Picea sitchensis. Next base: position 37,632 of record SNQJ01S0030145.1, read on the forward strand.
AAGGGATCGACATCAAACACGAAAAATAAGGGACGTCAACTTAATCTCTTGAGCCTTGTATTTACATATGAGTAATGGATTTTAGGCATGGGATGATGGTAAAAAGTAAGAATCTTTAGGTCATTTATGCATGCATGATAAAACCCTTAGTGCTAGTTTGTAGGAAGGATTTCCCACCCACAACAAAATTAGCGACCATACTAGGGATCTCTAGGGTTTTTGGGAATGTTTTTTCTTGGGTATTTTTAAGAATTGGTTTCATTTCTTGTTTTTAAAGTTTCTTCAAAAGTATGAGCTAACAACGATTCTGGTCTTCCATACCAGTTATCTATGTTTCTTTGCTTGACTTCATCTTTTTTTGAGACCCACAGAGGTACATGCGGCCTGTATAAGGTCTGTATGCATGTACCCGCACCCTATATTCCCATAGCCCACGTGTACAAGCTAGCTGAGGAAGTCTTAGTCGCATGTATGATTCCATAAAATTTCTTTTAGAGAGGCAATCATCCTCTCCCCTATCAGAAATAATCCTTCTCAGGGGTTTTTTGGAACTCTTTCTAGTCTTTGTTGTTTACAGTCTATAGCTTAGGTTTCACCTTAGATTGGTTTGTTCTACGAAATTTTCCTTGGATTGTTTTCTTTTTTCTATTAAAGTAAGTGTCTGAGTCTTCAAGAGATCCTGGTTCTCAGTACCAGTAGTATTTTCCTGGGCTAGATTGCTTGGAATTTCATTTGTCTTAGAGTTTCAAAGATACACGTAGCCTGTATAAGGCCAGAACGCGTGTGCATGCGCCCTAACTTTACACAGCTCGTGTGCACACACTTGTTGTTGAACTATCAGCAACGTGCCTCTGGAGAAAATTTTTGTTTAAGGTGAGGAAGTCATCCTTTATTTTGTCAAAAGTTATACCCTTCAGGTTTTTGGGTCTCTGTCATAGTAGTCAGTAACTTAGGTTTGATCACAGCAATAACTTTCTTTTTTCATTAAGAAGTTTTTCCTCTAAATTTTCTTTTTATAGGGTTTTTAGACAAGTGTGAGAGTCCAGTTTTAATTTTCTTGTGTGTTATTTTTAAAGTGACTCTTTGCGATCTGCGCTTAGGCCAGAAGTTCTCTTGGTTTTTACTTGTTGATATTTTCCTTTTTGCTTTGTGATCATTCAAATAAAAAAAAAACTTGTATTTCTTTGTTTGGTTAAATAGTGTTGGTTTGCATTAGTAACCAGGAAAAGTCTTTTCTTTCATAAGTTCTTGATAGTTTACTTAGATCATAAGTAGCTCGTAGTCGAGTGAAATACCTCTTTGAGTTTGTTTTTCAAAGATCTTAGAAAAATTTTAGTTTGAAAAGTTGTTTAAGATTTGAGTCAAGAAGAAGTTATTTTGTTTCCATCTTTTGGTTTATTATTCTTTTGTCTTTCAAACATCACTAGTTTCACTTTCATAACCTTTGACTTAAGACAAGCCATAACAATTAACATTAAATCTAAAATTCATTAGACTTTTTATGTTTGTAGGGTCAACCAACTAGTTTAGGGTTAGGGCCTTGAATTAGGTTGGAGAGGAAACTCTTCAAGGCCATTAAATCAAACATTGGATTCTAAGTTAGGGAGTGTCAAAGTCTAGTATCGTGAAAGTTATCTGGGACCCCCCTCTAACACAGGGGCTAAACACGAGGTCACGTGTGGGAAGGTAGCAGAGATAACCCCTCCAAAGTTGGACCAATCATAGTGGAGAACACATATAGAGGGCTTGTCTTGGGATTATGTCTATTGCATTTGCCACGGAGCTTCATGGGTCTTAAATCCATTCGAGGTCCTCAGTTTTCTTTCAGACCACTTGCCTTCGATACCCTTGACAGGTTTCAGGCTCGATACCCTTCTCATTGTGGTCTACCTGACTTTCGATTGTACCTGCCTGGTGACTATTCGCGCACTGACAACCTAGTTGCCTATCTTTTTTAGAGACATACGTAGGTGACTGCGGGGGTATACCAGGGTACCTAGGATAGACATTAGGCCACGCTTTGCAGAATATACCCGAAGGGTTCTTCCGTGTTCGAGTTTCACTTGCACCGGTAAGTTTCTCTAGTGTTGGTTGTTGTAATTGTTCTTCCAACTAGTTTAGTGTTTGCTTGTTTTATCTTAAAGGGACGTTTTTAGTGTGTGTTGTTTTTGGATGAATAGAAATCCCTAGTGTGTCTTTGATCTTCTCACACAGTGGAGGATCATGAGCTCCACCAGTCATGAAGGCTTCTGGGCCTATCACCAGTTACACTGGAGCCACCTCCGCCACCACTAAGGCGAAAGCTAGACCAACAAGGGTCTTTTGAAGAGACCGGGTCACAGGAAATTGTACCCGACCAACATTCGAAGGGAACGATCATTTTAGACCTTGGAGGAAAAGTTCTTGGTCCATATGAAACTCCAACCACTGATATTTCGGCACCCATCATCTCACAGATTCACCCTCATGAGTGTTAGACAGTGTCGCATGCAGTAATGGAAACAAATGTTGCCACTTCTTCTGGGAATTCTTCAATTCCCACTACGATTGTCACCACAGGGGGTATTCCACCTCCTAACCCAACATCACCGATCCGAGACACCATGGTCTTGACCACCTTTACCTCGAGCAATGGTCCAATCCTATCTATAGCAGAAACCACTTCCCCTCTTACACCGAGTGCGGTAGGCCCTCCGTTCTCATACGGGATGCCTAGCTCAGGTACAAGTCCTGTACTTTCCTACTCCACTTTACAGATTTTAGGTCTGGGTCAGGGAGCTCTAACATTCCTCTACAAGGACACATGGGGGGTACTTCATCTCCTTTTAATTCTTTCCCTTATGGGGGAGGTCATATACCTCCTTCATCCCCTTCACTCAGTGGCACCCACCAGCAATCCGCCGAGCCACCCACACACCATAGTTTATTTGGAGTAGGGAGTCAAGGAACACCTTCTCATAATATGTCGGTAGGTTCAAAACTGTTTTATTTGTTCGGTGTGTTTGGTAACAACACTTTCTCATCAGCTTCTTTCCCGATTGGGGGAAACCTCGGTTACAGACAACATATTCCTATGCAAGGTACTACTCCTGCACAAGGGGCAAACCCATGAACTTCTTCCATAGCAGGACCTTGGAATTCTTGGCAGGGATCAGTTCCCTCGTCGAGAATGTCGATATGGGGAAATTATTTTCACAACCAATGGAACCCCGGATAGGGTGATATGCCTATGCCCATGGGATTGGCATGGGGCAACCCTTCCCAAAGTCCTCCGAATGTAATGCATGCCCAACCATCTACGTCCTATTTTGGGAATTAGCCAATGATGTATCCTCACATGCAAAATCTGTATGCTAGTCATGGCCATGGTTTTTACTAGAACCCAGGCCAGCAGTCAAACTTTTCCTGGCAACCTGGTGCCAATCAAACTCCAGGTCCCTTTTTCCATGGTTATCACCAAAAACCCAAACTACCTTTCCTGGCAACCTTGCATTTTCCAGACTTGACAAGGTTGTTGAATGACCCTATCTGTCACGATCCGCATTGGCCCCCTATGCCGACGAAGTTGCCTTCGGACATACCAAAGTTTGAGGCCAAGCCTAAAAAAGATCCAGGAGATCATGTGACTACTTTTCACCTTTGGTGCTCATCTAATTCATTAAAGGACAACTCCTTACAGTTGCAATTGTTTCAATGTACTTTCATTAGGAGTGTCACGAAATGGTACATTGAGCTTGACCGCTCAAGATACTCTTCCTTCAGCGAATTGGCAATGGATTTCCTAAACTATTTCCAATTACCTGTGAGATACGACGCTAGCACATAATTGCTGGCCAATTTTGAACAGGCAAAAGAAGACCATATCTCTAATCACATCTGAGAATGGAGGTGCTGGAAGAGTTTAATTAAGGTGCCAGTCACACCAGCATTCCTTCTTGAGTGGTTCCTTAAGTCTTTGGTCCCACCGTTATCCAAAGATGTCGCAATGTCGAGAGTGCTTTCCGAAGAAGATTCCATCATGAGAGCTCAACAACTTGAGCTAATCTACTCTCAGTCCAGTTTATTATATGAGATCTTGCCAGATTCTCCATGCTCAATACTTGATAAAACCAGAAAAAGAGTTGGACCACATGCCGATGGTATTGTGGGTTCAGCACAAACAAAGCCCGTTGAACAACTGATGAAAAAATTGCAACAATTGTCCATACACCACACAATGGCCAGCCAAACAACTGTTCTAGCTTCTCCCCCTACCCAAACATCGGATGTACATAGCATGCAATCAATAAATCCAAAGGCCACCCAGCAGCCTGAAGGAAAGGAAAAGCAACGAAAGAAGGGTAAGGGGATAAGAAACCCACTAATAATGCTGGTGGGGGAAACACTGAGAAATGGAAGGCGAGGTATCTGTGCAACCTATGCATGGAAGACCACCCGACCCACCAATGTCCTCGGCTTGTAGAGCTCCAAAAGTTTGTGACATAGCAACAACCTATCTTGTTAACCAATCCATTTCAACATGGGAAAAACCTAACCCAAACCTCTACAAGTGCGGAAGGGGGCAGTCAAGGACCCTCTCCATCTTCGAACAATCCCACATTTGTGAATGTGTATATGATGAAGGGTGATGCTTTTATATCGACTAGAGAACATGACTATAGTAAACCAAGAACTTTTGAGAAGGGAAAAGAAGCCGAAATCCCATCTATTCCTCTCCAGATCAAGAAGATTTTGGGTGAAACAATGGCACGCATCCCAAAAGGTGCATTCAAGAAAGATTCTCACAACCCAAACGCAAGGGCTGCCCAGAACTATTCTGTGGTGGAGGATTTGTCTCAAACCCCTTGTGCAATTTCCACTTTGGAGGTCCTCCAAAGCTTCCCTTCCGAGAGGAAATATTTGTTAGCTTCTTTAGGATCTACTGAGACTTGTAATCTAGGTACAATCATGCTGGATACAACTGAATTAAAACCTTGTATGCCTTACCACGTAGCGTTTCAAATAGTAGTGGCTTACCCCATGAAAACTTTTACTCGGAACATTTTCCGCATGGTGGTTGATGAGGGTGCCTCAACATGCGTCATGTTGTTGGCATGTTGGAAGGCCATTGGCCAGCCTATTTTGTCTTCGTCACCTACTCTTCTCACTACTTTCGACGGTCATTCGTTCCAACCACATGGCATAATTCCCTCTTTCCTCGTGTAGCTAGGAGGGAAGACCGTGTGCGTCGAGGTAGAAGTAGTCGAGGCATCCCTTGACTACAATCTCTTGTTAGGTAGGAGTTGGACTTATGCTATGCAAGCAGTGGTTGCTACAGTTTTCTGGGTCTTGTTGTTTCCACACGAGGGCCAGATCGTGACCATTGATCAATTATCCTTCTCCAGACCCGACCCTTCATTGGGGGTATCCACGGTCCCAATGATTGATAATCCCCAACCGAGCGTAGTCAATGTAGGGGTTGGTTTGTGCCCATATTTGATGGGTACCTTCGATTACCCACCCCCTCAAGGCGATGTCAAGTTCATATTTGACCACCATAAGGTTGATATTTTCCAAGTTTCATTGTTTTGCATGACTTACTTCAACAATCTGTGGATACTTCCTTCCCCATCGGCCATGATGGAAGGGACAGGGAACCCTGGTATGTCCATTCCCTTGTCCGCAGCCGAAGTAGCGTACTCTTTAGTCCAACAAGCTTTAGCCGACACAGATCCAGCTCCTACACAAGAGTTAGATCTGATTCTAGAGCCTATTTGGGCTCAAGGCTCTCTCACTAATATCGATTCGTTAGACTTAGTATTTCCCTCTGACAAAGAAATAATTGAAGCAATGACTAGTCCGGACAAACCCTAGGATGATCTCCATCACAGATCATACTTCCTCCCAGAGTTAAGAAGAATCGAAGTAGGACAATTCACCTTGACTATGACTTGAGATAGTTCTTGTCCTATTAATCCATTAGCTACCCATGAGTTTTATGCCGAGGATAATATGGAAACTATCACTGAAACCATACCGATTAATATCTCCAGAACCCCTAGTGTCATGGAGAATGTTTTCATTGGAGCTAACTGTTCCCCCAAAGAGATTCAAATCTACACGGATCTATTTAAAGAATTCCGCGACGTTTTTTCCTGGTCTTACGAGGAAATGCCAGGCATCGATCCAAAAATAGTCGAACATGAAATCACAACTTATCTAAATGCCAAGCCTGTTTGGAAGAAGCTTCATCTAGTTAATCCCAGGAAACAAGCAACCATTAAGGTTGAAGTTGAGAAACTGCTAAAAGCCGATTTTATCTATCCTATCCATTTGACCCAATGGGTGTCAAATCCTGTGTCGGTCAATAAGAAATAGGGCACGATTCATGTATGTACGAACTTTCGTGATTTGAACAAGGCCTGTCCAAAAGATAATTTTCCCACACCATTCATTGACCAGATAATTGATGAATGTGCAGGTTGTGAGGCCTTTTCTTTCATGGACGGTTTTTCAAGATATAATCAAATACAAATCAAACCCAAAGATCAGCACAAAACGACATTCATTTGTCCATGGGGTACATTCATGTATCATAAGATGCCCTTTGGTCTCAAAAATGCTGGAGCGACCTTTTAGTGGGCCATGTCTTTTGCTTTCCATGATCTCAAGCATTTAGTCGAGGCCTATTTAGATGATTTAGCATCTTGATCTCGTAAGAGAATGGATCATCCCACACACCTCCGACTTATCTTTGAGTGATGTCACTACTTTCGGATTAGCTTGAATCCAAACAAGTGTAGCTTTTGCATAACGTCAGGACGTTTTTTAGGTTTCATAGTGTCAACAACAGGGATCATGGTCGATCCTCTCAAGGTTGAGGCAATAGTTCAGTTGCCTCCCCCATGCACAATCCTTCAACTTCAGAGTCTACAGGGCAAGGCAAATTTTTTAAGATGTTTCATCGCCAACTAGGCTGAGATCACAAAGGGATTTATGTGCTTACTGAAGAAAGACATTCCTTTTTATTGGAATGATGCCGCTCAATGCTCCTTTGAAGCGTTGAAACATGCCCTCACAACTACCCCTTTGCTTCGGCCACCCAACTATAACAAATATTTTTTATTATACCTGGCTCTAGCTGAGTCAACCATCGGCATGGTCTTAGTTCAGGAAGATGATTTTCTCTCAGAATATGTGATCTATTACCTGAGTCGAGGCCTAGTCAGACCAGAACTCAATTATTCTCATATCGAAAAACTTGTGTTGGCAACATTCCATGTTGTTCAATGGTTCCATCATTATGTTATGTTTCGCAAGAACACCGCAATCTGTTTCAATATGTGTTGACACGACGAGTAATAGGCGGAAAGATCAATATATGGATAGTTGTCCTCCAGGAATTCGACTTAGCTTTTGTTTCAGTGAAATCCAAAAAGTCACTGGTCTTCGTAGAACTCATCTCGAATCTTTCAGTTGAGTCAGATGATGTTATGCCCGAAGAGTCACCTAGCAAAGGAGATATGTTTTTTATGACATCTTCAGATCCCTGGTACGTAGATATACTTGTCTATCTCCATACTTTGAAGTGCCCCACCTCTGCTTCTCATGATGAGCGTCGCCATATATGCAATCAGGCCAAGAATTATCTCATACTCGACGATATGTTGTATCGAAGAGGTGTATAATGCATCCTGCATCGATGTCTCACTCACGAAGAAGCAGTTATCATGCTTAATGATTTCCATACCGGAGCATGTGGCGGTCATTTGTTTGGGTTGGAAACAACCCAAAATATTTTACAACTAGTTTACTTCTGGCCGACACTAATCAAAGATTGTATCGAATCGGTCAAGAAGTGCTACCTGTGTTAGATCTTCTCTCGAAAGATGAGGGCACATCCTGCTCCCATGTTTCCTATCATCACAGTTGGTCCCTTCACCAAGTGAGGGATTGATTACACTACATGCAACCCTCCTTCAACAAGGGGGCACCATTATATCATTTTCATCATAGACTACTTCACGAAGTGGGTTGAAGCTGTGACAATGTTTAAAGATGATGGAGAGACTGCAGCTCTCTTTTTATTCAACCAGATAATAACAATGTTCGATGTCCCAAGAGATATTGTCACTGACTATGGAAGTCACTTTCAGAACCAGATGATGACCGAATTAACATCAAATCTTGGATTGTGGCAGGAACATTCATCACCCTACTACCCCCAAGCAAATGGTCAGGTGGAAGCTGTAAATAAATCTCTTAAGACCATCCTATAGTGAACGATCAACTCAGACAAGTCAAATTGGCATTTGATGTTATACTCGGCATTATGGGCTTACCGAATGTCTGTTAAGACTGCAACTGGTTTCTCACCTTTTCAACTTGTTTAAGGGCTGGAAGCAGTCTTGCCTATAGAATGTCAAATCTCGTCCCTAAAATTGGCAGTATAGTTATTTCCAGACACTTGTCCACTCGAAGAACAGTTATTATACCTTGAGCAGCTAAATGAGCAGCGTTGTGATGCAGCCCTAGCCAACGAGGCTCACAAACATAAAGTCAAGTGTCTATATGATCAGTTCGTTCATCTTTGGGTTTTCTCTAAAGGCGACCTTGTCCTGGTCTATAACCAAGATAAGCACCCCCTGGGGGTAGGAAAATTCAAACCCATGTGGTTCAGACCTTTCATCATAAAAGAAGTTCTAAAAAAGGGCACTTCTCGTCAGGTTGAATTTGAGGGAAATTCTTTGGCGGAGCCTAGAAATGGGCTCTACCTCAAGAAGTATTACTCATAGGTAGGTCACCTTGGGTAACTTTTTGTAACATATGTATAGTCTTTGTACTATTACTTTCTAGTTTCTTTTAGTATTATGGACGTGTCGTTTTTGATGTT
>SNQJ01S0030145.1:86522-101049 GCA_010110895.2 Picea sitchensis
TTGTAAAGAGTTCTTTCATCACCATTTTCCATTTTCTTTGTTGTAAGAAGAGCTAGCTAGTGAGGGTCCAAGAGCCTTCCCTTGGAGGAAGAAGGGACTCATAGTCCCCTTTCTTCTTGGTGCTTTGTTTTCATCAATAGATCTGCCTCAAACATTGGTTACATGGGTCTTTTGGTTCTTTTTGTTTGTATGTCCCTATGCTCATGAATTTAGTTTTTATTGCATCTTTTAGTTTAATTCTTAATACTAGTTTTTTGTTTTCTTTCTCTAACTCTTTTCTCTACAGCTGTCCTGCTCAGCAGACCCAACTGAGCTTGCAAGCACCTCTATTTTTCTCACCAAGGTGACGAAAGAGGCGCAACAACCTTCAATCTTCAACCAAGAAAAAAATAATTTTTTTCTTCCAATTACCTTATGCACGTTTAATTATAATTCCATCTATTGTAGCCATTGGTTCATTCTGATAGCATCCACTTCCCTAGTATATGTCTTGATGTCCACCTTAGCCTCTACATGAAAAGGTACCTATGTCTCGCTAATAGTTGCACTCTCCCATCTCTGGCCCAGTCTTATGCCTTATCTCTAATTGATTGTCTTCCTTCTTGGGAACTTCATGAGAAGCCTTTGTTTATGGTTTTCCCTTGCTCTTATTTTCAAATAGTTGTGACACCATGGAGGTAAATATGGCCAAACTCTTCTCAAATCGATCCAAGATGACCCTGAGATCGTCTTCATCCTCTCCTTCATAATTTTCCCCTGACATTATTGATGCTCTACTTTTATCTAGCCTTGGTAACAACTCTTGTCCTTTTCTTTTGTAATCATTACAGTTACTTACCATACAAGTCTCACTAAATTTATTTTAACTTCACCTTTGATACAATTTGATCCATAAACGAGAGGCTTATAGCTTATCTGTCTCACCAACATAGAACCCTCTATAACAATTATAATCTCTTCTCTCTTCAGATAACTAGAAAATACTCAACTCGTCAATCCACAAGTCAATTCGGCCAAAATAACATTGAAATCAACTACCTGGAAGTCAAGTTGGAAGAAGGGAAATCTGAGTCATATGATGAGTAAAAAAAAATAAATTCGAGATGAATGATGAGTCAGAAGAAAGGAAATTCGAGTTGGAAAATGAGTCAAAATAAAGGCAAGTCAACCAAGTCAAGTCGACCAAAGTCGGGTCGAACAAGGGAGCCAAGTCGATTGAAAGAAAACCTGGTCGAACTGTGGGAATATTTTGGTTGACTAGAAATGATTACCAGTCGAATGAGAAGAGAGATTATACCAAAGAGGAAACCTAGTTTACATGGGTCAAACCATGATTAAAACAAATAGTTAATAGGCATATTCAATGACCAATCATGGTGAGAAACCCCTCACAGGTCATATTTGGTGACAATAGCTGAAGAGAAAGTAATAAGGGATAAATTGACAACTAACAACATGTAAAAACATTTGGAGAGTGGATTTGACAACCAAATGTGTAGGAAATCATTTTGGGGTGAATTTTGGTAACCCAAAGCACATAAAAAATGTATGGAATTCGATTGTAACACTCACTGGAAATGAAAATGTCTTAGAGGTCAAGTTGGGAATTCAACAATAGTGAAACACGTCTAGGAAGAAATTGATAGTAGATGGAATGGAAAAAACGTGTATATGGTTCATGGGTAGATAATAAATTCCTAGAAACCCCTATATTTTGATATATAATCGATCTATGATTTATGGGAAGAGGAAAACGCCCCACGTAGTTGAGATGTGCCCCACTACTCTTAAAAAAATAATTAGAAACCCCCAAGTAAATAGAAATGGCTCAGGAAGGAGGGTCATCCATTTACAAATTCTGAATCAACGTACGTGTGTGGTTAAAGAGATGTTATTCTTGTTTACTGACCCACAGAGACCAAGTTAATATATAACGAGTTCAAACCAAACGATGCTAATTTATTGTTTCTAAACCATACACAGACAACCATTAAATTGCATTGCTCGCCATTTTCTAATCATAAACAAATATAACTACAACAATCATCACACATAGACTCAGAATTTACCCTAGAAACCCAAACAGGAAATCCAACATTCTTTTTTCTTTAGCAAGGCTCTTTATTATTTAGCAATGGGAAATTTGCAAGCTCGTTGGTTCATTTCTATGCTCCTCAATGACATCTGGGCAGCCTCTCTACATCATTCATAACCAAAATAACCCCTCTCTCATTGTGGGAAAACTTAATATAGAAGAATAAGTCAACCAAGAGGATGGATGGAAGGTCAAGCATCCCCAATGCTTCAACTTCTCTCCAATATGTTTCTCCTTATTTTTTTTGTTTTCTCATCTTTTCTCCCACACGAAAAGGTCTCATGAAAGTCTCATTACTCATTTACATACAAAAATATGCTACCCAAATTTTCATCCAATACATACAAGAATGGAAATCAATCATGATGACATGGGGCTCTTCACACCAACAAATTGATCTATTTCTTCATCCATAGCCTTTAACTTTGTCTATGTTGATCATCTTAGAGCATGTGTCGATAGCCAATTGTTCTTGTCGGATCCGATTTGGATCAAAAAGTATTGTTGAAGCTATCTTGAAACTAGATATGAATATTATTATCATTTAATTTCTTGATGCCTACCTTGGGAAGGTAATTACCTTGAAGAAAAAAAAATCTTCAACATGTTACATGGGGAACCCATAAACTCTTCTTGAGAAATTGTTTCAGGTGTATTTTTTCTATGTGTACTTCCTAATGATTTCCTTCAACTCATTGATATTTTTTATCATATTCCACATCCATACAATGGTTTAAAGGTCTACTTTACCAATGTACCCATGGACTTCTTTGGCCAGGTTTTTTGGGAAAATTTCAAGCTTGGAATCCATGTTATGAGGGGTTATTGAATTCTTTGGTTATATTTTCTTCGAAATTTTCAAACTTGTAATCCATGTTATGAGGCATTATATCACTAATTTATCAATAATAAATTTATATTTTTTTAAATTCATAAATTTACTTAGAAAAACATTTTCCTTAAAAATAACTAATGTATTCACTTTGAAAATTTAAACATATGTGTGAAAACCAGAAAAAATAAAAAATAAGGTTAACAAGGGGAGATTCAAAGAAGCAAACCCCTTCCTTTAAGTAAGTAAGAAGGATGAGAAAGAAGTTGGAATATGAAGGGATATTGAACAAGATTATTGTATCTAACTCGTGAGGGTGTTCCCTATGCTTTTGCTTCTTTTTCGGATAAGATGCACTCCATTATTGGCGTGAATAAAGAATACAAAGAATATATGGCCAAGCCTCTACCAAAATTGGCCCATAGATGATTAGTGTTCCAAGTGCATGCTCTTTTCTTATATATATGTTATATTGATCGATAGCTTGTGTCATCAAAATCAAATCCAACAACAATAGCAAGGGTGGAGGAATCATAAGTGGAAAGGGGCAGGAAGATCAAACATAAATGGCACAGAACCAATAGGTGATTCAAAGAAGTTTGTTTCTTGAAATCATGTCTAGGGTTTAGTACATTGCAAAGATCATATTTCGTGTAGGTCCAATGAAGGTTCTAGTCTTCAATAGATTTTGTACACTAGAAAGAGAAATTTTCGTGCAAGTCCAACGAAGGTTATAGTATTCAATATATTCTTGAGCAGAGAAGTCATTGAAGGAAGCTCTAGATAATCAGATGTTTGAGAAATTTAAAGCAAAATACTTAGTCATAAAAAAAATTAGTTATAAAACTTGTTCAATAAACTTTAACTTGTAAGTGTGAATTAGTATTATTATTAATCAAACGTTAACATGTAAATGTGAAATCATATTTTTATCAATTTTCCCATTTGTATTGTGAATATTGAGATATGGAGACAATAAATTTGGTAGTACAATTTTATTAGTCCCTGTCCTTCGAGCTTAGGAGACTATTTGTAATTGATTTTTTAGTTTTGCAATTAGATGGCACAAAGACCAATGAATTAAAGTTTTTTTAACCCACAATTTAAGTTAGAAATTCATAGAATTTTAACTCAACTTTTCTCTTCCCGAGGCACAAGGGACAAAAACTTAGCTTATCTTCACTTTAAAGGACACATTTGTATACTATTTTTATAAAAATGAAATAATGTTAAGCACGAGACTAGCATTACTTCTTAACATTAAATGTTTGCTCAATCCATAGTCCATATCCCATGTTGATCTCCTACAACCACCTGCACCACCATGTAAATAACCATGCCAACGTGTTAGTTCTTTGTTCCATGCAGACTTTGTACATGCATTTCCTTTGATCCTATATCCCTGCAGACTCTATACATGCATTTCCTTTGATCCCCCAGACTCATGTTTGATCCCGCAGATTCTTGTACATGCAAGATGTAGGTTAGCATGAATCAATATGGAGGTTAACATCATGTGTACTTCGTCAACACATGCTTGACACAATTTCACATTTATGACTAGTTTCAGAATTGAGCAATCCCATATTCAGAATCTGGCTCTACAATCCGCCATGACCATATCCCAAGCAATCCATAGACGAGTTCTAGCTGAAGTGAGGATTGCATATAATCGAGGAAGGGCTCAATAAATCTATCCATGGATTCTACAAATTCTGGTTTCCAACCTCCTCGTTGTAGAAATCCATGGACAACTTTGGTATTTGGACCGAATTGGGTTCTTCTGCCACAGATGAAATTAACAGAAGATCCCAACAACTCTATACAGAAGAAGGGGAAGGAGAATCGTTTAGCATCTCCATGAGGCTTGAAAATTCTTCGATTTTCTTACCTTCATTCGTGAATACTTGGAAGACAGGATCTACGAATCCCCCATAGACCGTCAATTCCATCATATTGTTAAGGAAACTAGGGACAACTCGCATGATGCATGGCGGATGTGAGTGAGCAAGCTCACTTGCTGCAAATTGCAAATTTCCTGAGGGTAAGCTTCAGTTTCAGAGTTAAATTCATGCAATTTTTTTCTTTAAGCTGTGCACTGTAATGTAAATTTGAAAAAATTATCTTCAAAATTTGTCATAGGATTTGAACAATCAATATAGGGTTTTAGTTGCAAAAAATCCTTTACCCTGGAAGTATAAATTCTTCAAAAAAATATCTGTATTCCACGTCTTATTCTTCATCAGAATCAAACCCTAAAATCACATGAACAAATTCCATGTCACGTTTCTAGTGCACTTAATGCACAATATTTCGAGTCACTTAAATCAAAACCTAGAAAGTATGTCAAACATTAAATGAAAATGGATAAAATAAATGAAATTAGGATGAAAAGTTGCAGGTCATGCGTTCAATCCCTGCAGAAGAGAATCGTTTATGGTGCTGGAAACAGGGGCGTCAATAACTCAGAGACTAGTTTACATCAAATCATTCGGAGATTGCCAATTCTTTTGTGATTTCTGAATTTCTGTGTTTAAATAATAGTTTACATCTTGTGTTATAGAGAACGTAGGGCAGCTAAATTATTAGAAATTTTATTCTATTTTCGGCGATTCTTTTCAATTTGAGCTTTACGGACTAGGGTTTTGGAAGATTATCAATAAAATATTATGCATTTTTTTATGTTAGTTAGAAAGATTATGAACAAACAGTTTTAAATATTTTCAGTGTTAAAATCTACATATGGAATTCGTATCCAATTTTTACAGGTTAATGAGATCACCTGTAGTTTCCAGGTGCACATTGAGAGCAGTTGGGCTTAGTGAGGCACAGAATCCATGGCTAGGGAAATAATCTTAGCACCCTCACTCTCCCCCTCTGCTCTGAAAATGGCCGCCCTCGACCTCTCGACTTCCTGTTCCGTCACGCTCGACTGCTCCATAGGACAGATGGGTGATGGCCAAATATTCCAACAGAATGTTAAAATCTTTGGTTCCACACAACAAATCCTTCAAGACCTCATTGCATGGAAGGAAACACCCTCTTGTCTCAGTCAAGGATGAGCCTATGGAATATGTCAAGCAACGAGTTCTCACTATGAAATGCTTCCTGTCAACAATTTGCATGAAAAACATGTAGGTGTTTCATGGAAGCCACAAATAATGAAGGTGCATGGAAGCCAAGGCAAATGGTTTGAAAGGATGTGGCTATATTTGAATTTTTTTAAATATAAAAACTTTTTCGTTTAAAAACTTTGAGCAACAAGTCCCTACCTTTTGGGCAGGGACTTGTTGCTCAAAAACCCTTATTGTTTAATTTTATTTAAATGCATAAAATATTGATCATAATTTATTATTGCCCCTTCTCCACATTACAATGGGCTATTTTCACTTGCATTATTTTATTATAATTTATTTACCAATGTGTTTATTTAATGGCGTGGACAACATCCTAGCTAAAAGTCAATTTAAAATGATTGACAAGAGTATGTGCTAAGGTATCTATAGTGGAAGAACAATTCAATCCACTTATTAATATGTCATGTATAACAATTATCTCGATATGATTCCATCTATTAAATACTAATTCATATATGGACGCATCAACATTAGTTTTTTTTTTTTTTAATTATCACCAATATAAATGAACACACACGTATATAATTCAATCAAACTTCTAGTACAAGGAAAATGGCATTTTTGCATTGGCATCGAGTTTGGTCAGCTATCCTTCATCGGTAACATGACGAAGCACCACGACATGTCATTTCTTGTTCCATATCACAAAACCTAAACAAAGAAACCCAAAGGAAATACCTTGAAATAGAATTCCACCAAGTAAGTGAATTCTCTAGTTACAATATCTGTAAAATTAACATGTGTCATTTCATTCAAGTTTCGGAAAGATGATTATACAATTTATTGAAAAATAAGACGAAGAATAGGAATAAGAATAGAGAATATAAAATTTGATGTTGATTCCAATGCTCTAAATTTAGAGGAGAAGTGGTAACTGATAAAATCCTACAACACAAGAGAAAATATTGAACAAATTCAAGCCAAAAATGGCCAAGAAAATGGTGCTATAAGTTTGAGTTTTGAGAATGAAGTCTGGCTCAAGGAAGATATAAGTAAGAGCAATGTAATTCAAGGTTCATATCAACATGAAAATATTTCAAAGCTTCCAACAACTATTTCATTAGTAGCACTCGTTCAAGCATAATTATTAATAAGTCCATGAACTTGTATTTCTTAATAATTAAAAAATCAGGTTAGCATTATCGAATCTATGAGGTGTTAGTCCAAGTCAAAAGATATAGGGGGATTATTATATACATAATAAGTCTAATGATAAGTCAAGAAAATTACTTAAATAACAATTATTACAATTATCTGAATTGTCTAAGTCTGGTAAGGAAAGACCTATCGGGAAGATCAATGACAATCCAAACATTGAAAACCCATGATACCAAGTGTGTGAACTCATGCAAACAAAAGAGTCAGACGTATAAAGTTAATATTATCCAAAGTTATTAGAAAAAACTTGACATGTAAATGGTTAGTTGGTTTTCCTAATGTACCTTGTATAATCAAATGGCTACCATGTGTATGTGTAACACCATCAACCCATCTTTATTAAAACATATGTTAGATGCACTATATGTATACAATTTGATGTGTCATCTCTTAGGTGGTGTGAGAAGATTTTGTTGGGACAAACACGATGCATCATTACATAATCCTTCCATGCGAGACACCCCTTAACTATTCACTATTATCAGTTCACATGAATCAAGTTCCCTCCTACCTAAAATGTCAGGATCATACTTAAGGGGGTTCAAGCTTTGACCGGTTCGTGAACATCCATGATCACCAATTTCAGCAGATGATTTGTTCATTGACCTATCCATTGAGATATATTCCCCAACCATGTTAGGACCTAAAATTTTATTTCTTCTTATTCATATGCATTGTATAGAGTGGGAAAGTAGTAAGCTTGTAAGTCAAAATCTAGGTTTTCTGGCACCGAAAAACTGAAAAAACTCGTAATTGATGCTTCAATCAAAGTGTGTCAAACATATTCATCATCTAAATCCAAGCACATATATTGGGAACTAGTTAAGATACAATTGGATAATAAGAGTGGAAAATAATGAAACAATGGGATAAAGTCTCGTCACGAATTTGAAGCAGGATAATGGGAAAAGGATGATCAACCATCTTGCGAAACCCAACCACATACACAAAATTATATTACTAGAAATATTATGTTTTGTTATATGGAAAATTATATTTGAAGATATAGAATTAAGAGAGGCTAAGTTGATAAATAATTTATTTTGGTTCAATGACATTCCAATTTAAATAATAATAATAATAATAATAATAATCTGACAAGTAATAACATGTGTGTTGCCGACAGAGACCAATGTGTGAATTTTCTTCAAACCCAGTTCACTAAATCAATTAATTTTTATGTTAACTGATTCTGCCAGGTTTTCTTTAGAAATAAATAATACACAGTAGAAAATAATAACCAAAAACTTAATAGTAAAAGATAACAACAATCACATGACATGTACACAAGTATTTTTTGGAAAATTCGTCCTTGGAAAAACCCCAGAGGGGAAACCATTGCAACATGTTTAAATTTTATTATTATTGAGCAGAAAAATGTAGATATCTCTTACAATAAAATTAGCCCAGTCAAATACAAAACCTCCTCAACAAATGTATATCCCCCTTCTACAAATCCTCCTGATCTTGGAAAAGACCTATGCAATGTTGAATATGTGTGCCAATATTAGTGTAGAATCCTCCTTTGTCTCTCTGCAAACTCTCTCTCTAAACCCTCAAGAAATACTCATATTTCTCTCTTCAGAAAATTATCTATCTCTTGTGCATAATGCAGCCCTCTCCAGGTTGATCTCCTTTTTACTCAATGAGAAAGTGAGAAACCCTATCTCCAAAAGGATGGAGGGCCAAGTTTGATCCTCATACACCTTATGATATCAATGGTAAATATTAAAAGACCACAACTTAAATTATTTCTCACTTTAACTTTATAAAAAGTACTCATTAAGTCAACATTAAAATATAACCCATTTAATGTACTTCTCCCTAAGTATAATTTTAAGAAAAAGATTAACCCATCAACTTGGATAAGCTCCATTGTCCTCCTCCATACTAGGATTCCATGCATAGTGAAGAACTTCTTTGCTTTCCAATATCAACACTCCCTCTTAGAGAGGAAGGGATTCTGTCTCAACCTCATCTAATCTATGAACTTTTCAAACTTTTGTTTGTTCAGTTCCTTGGTGAAAATATATGACATATGCTCATCAGTTTGTATGTAATCAAGCCTCATGGATCCTCTCTCTACAAAATACCAAATGAAATGACACTTGATATCGATGTTCTTTCTATGATCATGAAACACCATATTTTAAGAGAGCTTGATGCAACTATGATTGTCATGGTGAATCACAGTAGCTTCTAGCTTATGCCTACACAATCCCAAGAGTATATTCCTAAGCCACAGTGCCTCACATGTTTCCAAGCTAGAAACCATGTACTCTACCTCAGTTGAGCTTAATGCCATTGATTTATGCTTCCAATTGAACCAGGAAATTATGCATGATCCAATGCTGAAACAACAACCCGAAGTAATCTTTTTGTCCTCTGTACATCCTACTCAATCAGCATCTGTAAATCCTACCAATGCTCATATAACAACCCATACTCCATTGTACCACTGAGGTAGAGAAGGACATGATTCACATCTATCCAATGTACTCTCTGAAGGTCCACCATGAATGGACTCAAAGAGTTTATTGAAAAGATGATATCTAGTTGAGTATTGACCATATACATGAGCGATCCAATTAACTGATGATACACAATGGGGTATATTGTCTTTGAATCGGATGCATCAATCTTCCTCCAATTTATGACTAGAGGCATGGACATGGGCCTACAATATGTCATCCTAAAACTAGGAAATATCTCCATTGTATACTTCCCCTGTCCCAAGAAGAAGCGCCCACCCTACTGCCAGACCTCCAGACCAAGGAAGTAATGCATCAACCCAAGGTATTTCATCTCAAACTCAGCTGCAAGGTTGACCTTGCAATCTGCTATTAGTTGCTCATCCCCTGTCAGAAATTGGTATCTACATATAACACTGGTATGAGAGGCACCTCCCCTGCAAGAAAATTTAGGTTTGGATCAACCTCGCTCTGATGGAAACCCATCTCCCTCAAGTAGTTATCTATCCTTGAGTACCATGATCGAGGTTCCTTCTTGATCCCATACAAGGCTCTCCTCAATATACACACATGTAACTCTTTGCTTCCTACCTCAAATCCCTATGGTTTCTCAACATATACCTCTTCCTCAACAAATCCATTAAGGAAAGCAGTCTTCACATCCATATGGTGAACGTGTCAACCCTTTTCTGTTGCCAATGTTATGATTTCTTAGATAGAGGAATACCTAGCCACCAGGGTGAAAGTATCCTCATAGTTAACTCTATCTCGTTGTGAAAATCCCTTGGCCACGAAGCGATATTTTCAGTTGTCCATGCTTCCATCTGCTTCACGTTTGACCTTGTAGATCCACTTGGATCCAACCACCTTCTTGCATTCTACCCTGGGCACCAAATCCCATACATCATTCTTCATAATGGAGGCATATTCCTCCATCATGGCATCCTGCCACACTCCATGTTGTACAACCTACTCAGAAGTGGAAGACTATGCATCAATGAGTTGTGTCATTAACTCCATGTACCCAAGTCTCTCTGGTGGTTTACATTGTCTAGAATCTCTCTCTGAAAGTCCTGCCAACCTGGAATCACTCACTGTGGACTTATACCACTTAGGTTGTGGCCTGGTATTATGATTCTATTGAACTGAATCATGATACACCTCCTCATCATCTTGCTCCTGATGATTCTGTCCAACTGTCTCCCTCTCAACACTTGTACTTGTACCTTGTGTCTAAATCTGTGATCCAATGCTCTAACTTTATGCCTCCTCAGGCCTGACTCCTAAATCTTGTCCCTTCTGTTCTTATGCCTGCAAGTCTTTATACCCCCTCAATGCATGATCCTCCTCAAGCTTTACATCCCTAAAACTATGATCATCATGTGTGTTGGCACAAATATCCTGTAGGTTTTGGAAGCCTCGCTATATCCAACAAGCAACCACTTATCTGATATGGGTTCCAGCTTTTTCCTCTTCTCCAAAGGGACATGACAATAACATATGATTCCCCAGATGCAAAGATGAATCATATATGGTTTGGTACATATAAATACCTCCTCATGTTTCAAATTCCCCAAAATTGTGTGGGGACTCATGTTTTGAATATAAATAGTCATGTGACTAGCCTCTTCCCATAAAAATAGTGGCAAACCATAATCATGTATCATCGTCTGCGTTGCTCTGAATATGGTTTTGTTCTTTCTCTCGACCACTCCATTCTATTGAGTATTGTAAGGAATGGTGAGTTCCTTCTTGATCCCCACTACTGTGCAATAATCCAAAAACTCCTTGGAGGTGTACTCACACCCATTGTCGGATCTCAACACCCGAATATTCATGCTAGTCTGGTTCTCAACTAGAGCTATGAATTCATGAAATCTATCAAAGACTTCATCCTTAGCCTTCAGAAAGTATATCCAGGTTTTATTGGAGAAGTCATCAATGAATAGAACAAAGTATTTGAAGCCACTCACTGACTCCATGCCCATCGGACCACATATGTCAGAATGTATCAATTCCAATACTCCCTTGGACCTGTGCTCACTTTGTGGAAATGGTATTCATGCATACTTTCCCATTGCACAACCCTTGAAAGGGTCATGCCTCTCTGCTATGAACTTACACAACCTTGTGAATGGTTGTATTAAGTTCCCCAATGCACTAAAGTGTATGTGTGCCATCCTTCTATGCCACAACTCTCCCATGTATGTGGTTGTACTGACTAATGCTCTCCCTGGATGAAACTGGAGCTTGTACACATTCTCTTATCGAACCCCAATCATCTTGTCCATATTCTCACTTGACCCTATTGGCCTAATGAAAACCCTTCCATTACATAATCTAACTGCATACCCTTTATCATCAAGATTAGAGACCGAGATAAGGTTCGTTTTCAACCCCAGAACATATAGTACATCAGCAAACCAAAGTGGTTTACCTGACTCCCTTTGAAATGAAATAGTACTAACCCCTTGTGCCTTGTAGCACTTGTCATCTTCTATATCTCTAACCAGATTCATGCCTCCCTCTTATAGCCTAGTGCAAAACTCCTTGCACCCTATCATATGACAATATTCTTCACTGTCCACAAACCACATGTCTGAGACTACTACACTAGGCATACAAGCTATGCAAAATAAATCCTCATCAACATTTGTTGAAGCTTCCATCTATGGTTGGTTCTTCTTCTTCTTATCTAGAAATTGTGAGGCAAACTATCCCATCGTGCGACACTGGAAACATTTGAATTTTGAAAAGTCAATTTTCTTATTTCCACCCTTCTTTTTCTTCTACTTTCCCTTTCCTTTGCTCGCAAGAGCCAAGATTTATTCATCCACAATCCCTTGTTCCTTGTAGCACATGTCATCTCCGATCTCTCTAACCATATTCATGCCTCCCTCTTGTAGCCTAGTGCAAAAATCCTTGTGCCCTGTCATATGGAAATATGCTTCATTGTCCACAAACCACATGTCTGAGACTACTGCGCTAGGCATACAAGCTATGAAGAAGAAATCCTCCTCGAAGCTTTTGGAAAAATCATCCCCTATTGTTGAAGTTGCCATCTACGGTTGGTTCTTATTATTCTTTTCTAGAAACTTTGAGGCAAAGTGTCCCATCATGTGATACTGGAAACATTTGACTTTTGAAAAGTCAATTTTCTTATTTCCACCCTTCTTTTTCTTCTTCTTTCCCTTTCCTTTGCTCGCAAGAGCCAAGCTTTATTCATCCACAATCTGTGGTGAATATGAAGATACAATAGTCTGACCAAGTCTGATCTCCTCCTGCACAAAATCATCCAATAATCATTGTCAATGAGGGAGTTTCTCTCGAGCTACAACTCCACACATGAACATATCACATGACTTCAAAAATCCATTCAATGCCACACGTACCAACTTGGACTCTTAAGTTTTTTCACCTACTATGCCTAGATCATCCCTGATCTATGTAAGTCGAGTAAGGTAGTGAACCACACCTTTCCCTTTTTCCATATTGGTACTTCTCATTCTTTCCCAAAGCACCATCACCATGTTTTCTTTATTACTCTAGTAAAGGTCATTCAAGGCAACCCACATCTCCTCAACGGACTTTTTCCCTGTGAGGTGAGGGATTATGTGATCCTTTACCCCATCAAGGAGTATTCTCTTGGCTTTATCCTTGCCATTATTTTATGTCACCAATGAAACTGCATCTATGGGAGCTGCAACCTTATCATCAACATGGTCAAGGACATTATTGAAATCCAAAACCATAGAGACCCTTTCCTTCCAAGTGACAAAGTTTTGAGCACTATGAAGCCTATCCTCCATTCTCAAGGTCATGGCCATTTATGAAAATGATTATGTGTTGCAATATACCCTTATGTTTTACAAATCTAAACTCCATTAATGCAGATCTATGTTTTCCTTTGCAGATCTACACTTATATGTTGCAAATCTGAACTTTTGTGCTGCAGGTCTAAAATTTTGTGTTGCAGATCTGAATTTATCTGTTGTAGATCTAAAATATGTGTTGTAGATCTAAATTTATCTGTTGCAGATATGAACTTTTGTGTTGTAGATATGAACTTATCTATTGTAGATATGAACTTCTGTGTTGTATATCTGAACTTATCTGCTACAGATCTAAACTTTTGTGTTGCAGATCTGAACTTCTGTGTTTCATATATGAACTTATGTGTTGCAGATCTAACTATAATGTTGCTTCTTCAATAGTCATACTCTCATACCATGTGAATTTTCTTCAAACCCAATTCACTAAATAAATTAATTGTTTTGTTAACTGATTTTGCGAGTTTTTCTTCACAAATAAATAATACACAAGAGAAAATAATAACCAGGAACTTAACAGTAAAACATAAAAACAATCACATCACATGTACACAAGTAATTTTTGGAAAATTCGTCCCTGGAAAAAACCCAGAGGGAAAATTAGTGCAATAGATTTGGATTTTATTATTATTGATCAGGAAAATATAGAGATCTCTTACAATAAAATCATCCCAACCAAATACAAAACCTCATCAACAAATGTATGGGACCCTTCTGCAAATCCTCCTGATCATATATGTAGGAAAAGACCTATGCAATGTTGAAGATGTGTGTCAATATTAGTGTAGAAGCCTCCTTTGTCTCCCTGAAAACTCTCTCTCCAAACCCTCGGGCAATTCTCCTCTTTCTCTCTTCAGAAAATTGTCTCTCTCTTGTGTATAGTGCACCCCTCTCCAAGTTGATCTCCTTTTTACTCAATGAGCAAGTGAGAAACCCTATCTCCAAAAGGATGGAGGGCCAAGATTGATCCTCATGCACCTTATGAGATCAATGGTCAATATTAA
>SNQJ01S0030146.1:0-40931 GCA_010110895.2 Picea sitchensis
TAGAGATTTTGTAATTCCCGTAGAAGATTGAAAGTAGGTGGCTCAGGCAGACATTTTAGTCAAAGCTAAACGCTTAGGGAATGGTGGTTCTTCTTTTTTAGCAACAGTGTTTGAGGACGGCTGTACCTCTTCAGGTACATCGTGCTTTTTTATTTCTTCTTTATCGGAATCAGAAGAGATAACATCATCAATGATTGGTTCTACTATTTTCCCAGATCATAAATGAATATCATTGCATTGTGCAATGAAAAGAGAAAGTATAGGCTGGTTTTGAATATCAATGCACTGCATAGCCTTATTATTGGGGTTAGGGTTAGGTTGTACAGGTAGTTGGGGCCTCATCATTTGATTATTCGGTGGAGTACCTGATGGTAAAGAGAGTGGTTGCTAAACTTGTGATTGAAATTGAGGAAATTGATTTGGGAACGAGGGTTGTTGACCTCTCCAATTTGGATTCCATTGGTTAAGGTAAGGTTGTTGTTGTGAAGGCCAAGGTGTCCATATTGTTGGGTCTACAAAGGGAGGGTTTGTTTGTTGCATGGGTGGGTAATTCATTTGATTGAAGGGAGGGTAATTTGCTTGACTAAAAGAAGGATAATTATTCCAACGATTAGAAGATGTAAATGGCATGTTAGGATTCATACCTTGTCCCTGTGGTTGCCATTGCCTTCTCTGTGTCAACAGATATACATCTTCATCTTATTCATTGGTTGTTTGTAATGCTGCTTTGATTCCTGGTAAAGAAGGGCATTGTTGAGTTTCATGATCCGTATCATAAATGGTGCAAATTGACTTTTTGTCCAATGGGCATTCACTTCGTGGGTGCTTATCTTTGCATTTGGAACAAAAGATGGACATAGATGCTTCTGTTTCGGCTTGTTTCTTTTGAATCTGCAAGGTGTCAATTTGTGAAGCAAAGGAGTTTAACATTTCATTTTTAAATTCCTCAAGTAGATTACCTATTTCGGCTCTTGCTGCTCCTCCACTGGCCGATTTTTGAACTCTTGAAAATGTGGTATCCCTGTTGTTTGATCTATTCCTTGCAGCTCCTCTTGAACATCTTTTACAGAGGTTAAAAATTTCATCATATAATTCTTTATATATGTCCCCTTTTCCCAGCATATTCAACATATCTAGACAGTCATCCATTACTCCTTTTAATAATATTGTTTTAAGAATATCCTTACTTACATCAAGGTGACTAGATATTTGTAGATTATACTGTAGCCTTTCCACAAAGTCCTCCATATTTTCATCCTCTTTCTGTATCATCTTGAATAATTCCTCTCTTTTTTCTCTTGTTCGGCAATAGTGTTGATATTTGTGCAGAAATTTTTGTTTCATCTGATCCCATGTTGTGATTACATGACCTCCAAGACTCATGAACCATCTTAATGCATTTCCCTTTAATGTTGCCGGGAATAGATTTAATTTTTTAGCATTTGAAATGTAATCATAACTTCTGCATAATATGTCAAACTCGAAAAGGAATTCATCAGGATCTTCAGAAGATAAACCATGAAAGTTAGGTAAAGTTGAAAGTGGAATATTCTTCATGGGAGATACTCTTCTAGGAAGGTCACCAACAGGAAATCCTAAGGTAGAAAAAGAGTTTTCATCGTTTACCTCTGCTTCAAGACATACCTATTCTTCATGGTGCAGTTCTTCATTATATCCATCCATGGTTTCTTCTGTTTGTTCCCCTACTGCACTTGCGCAATCCTCAATGTCGTCTGCTGGTTTTTCAACTGTCTCCATTTCAAAGTTTGCTTGAAAGGAAGGTTGAGGATTTGGTTTTCGAGAGCTTGGTCGTTGAGGAACAACAGATTCAGATTTTGATATAATCTGGTCGATGAAAGTCTTTCTTCCTCCTCTTCCTCTACCCCTGCCACCTGTAGGGTCAGTTTCCTTGGGGGTCTGCGTCCTCTCATGCAATCTGTACATATGAAAGAAAAATGTAAATGATTTTGAAATCTATAATTGTCGTCCCCGGCAACGGCGCCAAAATGTTGGTCACTATAATTGCTTATTAATTAAAAAAATCAAGTGTCACATAAATTGTCAACCTAGGGAAGTCTGATTATTTCAAAGGAAATCACACACTATATATGCTCAATCTCAAAAGCAATCCAAAAATTTACACTAATCACACCTTGCCTTGAATAGACTGAAGTTCTACCTTGAATTATAGTGAAAGCAATCTATCTATTCTAGAGTTTTAAGATTCAAAAGGAAATAATTATCAGAAGAATCCTGGATTACATTAAGAAATAACAACCTAGGAAAAAGGAACCTTTCAGCACACTGCAAAAAAGACTAACTATTCTGTAACAGAGAACATGACCCTATTCCCCAAAGCAGGAATCTTCAGCACCTGTCTCTGACTATCAAACTTTCATAAACTCATTATGCAAACAAAATTACCAATCAAAATGATTAACAAGTACTGAAGGCTAACTATTCTGTAACAGAGAACAAGACCCTATTCCCCAAAGCAGGAATCTTCAGCACCTGTCTCTAACTATCACACTTTCATAAACTCATTTTGCAAACAGAATTACCAATCAAAATGATTAACAAGTACTAAAGGCTAACTATTCTGTAACAGAGAACATGACCCTATTACCCAAAGCAAGAATCTTCAACACCTGTCTCTGACTATCACACTTTCATAAACTCATTCT
This sequence comes from Picea sitchensis, assembly GCA_010110895.2. NCBI lineage: Eukaryota > Viridiplantae > Streptophyta > Pinopsida > Pinales > Pinaceae > Picea > Picea sitchensis. The sequence continues at coordinate 2,685 of SNQJ01S0030146.1, forward strand.
GCAAACAAAATTACCAATCAAAATGATTATCAATTACCTAGGATTGAATTTTATGAAAACGATGTAACAATCAGTGGAAACAGATTTTCAGCAAAACAGAGTTTTAACAAGGTATAGATAAAAACAATACTAACATACTACAAAAACTAATGGGTGAATCTTGTGAAGAAGGTGGGCCCCTTCCTTCTCACAAGATTCCCTAGAAATAAAAGGGATTAAGAAGTAATGCTTAGAATGATCTTTTATTCATCTGTCAAATATGACAAGTTACAATATCCAAAGTGAACACGCTCCTTCTCTATGATTCGCCTCTAGCTAAGCCTTTCGTAATCCCCCTTCTAATGTTGATTTCTCCACTATTTAAAGAGGAGAATCCTCTTAATACAATTAAGCATAAAATTACATGCGTACATACAAATCCTATTATTAGTATGATATAATATTCTATGTTGGAATATGATATTTTGATCTCCCATAGAAAAATGTTGTTACAGTAGTTGGAATGGTGCTGGCTTTAGGTATAGTTGTTGCGGTCGGTGTAACAACTTCTTTATTTATCTTTTCTTGTTACTGTTGTTTGTAAAACACTGTTTCAGCATCGCAAATCACAGACTCTTTCAGCAACGATATTTTCATCCTGTTTGACTGTTTTAGCAACGTGGTCTCAAGCAACAACGATGGTTGTAATGCTGTTGGCTTAAGGTACGGCTGTTGCGGCCAGTGTAATAGCTCCTTCTTGTTACTGTTGTATGTGAAATGTTGTTTCATCATCGTAAATCATAGACTGTTTCATCAACGAGATTTGCGTATTGTTGACTATTTCAACAGCGCGGTCTTCAAGCAACAACGGTATATTAACTGCAGTTCAAACTGTTTCAACAACTATATATTTCTGATTAATTGCTAAGTATGAGAGTAATGTAAAATTACATGTAAAACAAACTAAACATATAACAAAGAGAAGAAACTTTATATACCTTTGGAGAAATAGGTTAAGGTGATAATGTAGGCTTAAATATGAGTGGGAAAAGGATGTAATGATAGCAAAAAGTATGAGCAAAAAGGTACATTATAGGGTCCTAACATTAGGCAGCTACGGGAGTGAACTACCACCTAGATGAGTTAACTATTCAAATAGTCTTTAGTTAACTGACTGAACAAAGAGTAGTGAGGAGTTAACTCAAGAAATCAAGGGTAATGCGCCATTCTAGTGATGATCCCAAGGAAAATACGCATTAGCATGGTGATGATCCCAATGTTGCATGGTGACAAAACCAATGCAACATCTAAACTCAACTCAACTAGTCAAAATAAAGTGTCAACTGAAAGAGAATATTCTCCAGGTGGAATATTCTCCCCTAAAATATAGGAGACTAGATAATGACTAATTATGACTAATAAAAAAGGAAAAACCTTAGGAAAAATAAATCCTAGGTGTGTGTGAAGTAACTCCAACACCCCACTGAACATCACTATGGTGAAAATAAAGATTGGGTCCTGGAAACAAGGCCATGTTAGGTACCCAAGTAAAATATATACATTGAAATAAATGAGGAAAGAGGGAAAACCTCATGGTAAACCCCCCCTGTCAAATTACAATGCATAAAAAAAATAAAAATGAGAAGGAACAAAAAGTAGTTGCTAAGCAACCATGTCCTTCACTCCAAGAAGACCTCGCAACTGTGCAAGTTTGTGCTCGTTGAAGATGTAGATGTTTGCATGGATCTAATGAAGTATATGCATCATTGATATGTCCACACATATCCACTTTCTCTTCTTGTAATGAACAATATCCAAATAAATTTTGGATAAAACTTTGAAAACTGTGCGGCCGTTTCTGAAAAAATGCTGAAATTTTGTTGATTTTGAAACAATCATAACTTCACTTCCCAAACTCCATTTCGGACGATGTTTGTTTTGAAATTGGATATTTTTCCGAGAGGAATTAAAATATCCAATTGGTTTCTGAAAATTGTTCTTAGAAAATATAATAATTGAGTCTGATGTGCACGGCTCCCTTTTTGTCTCTTGAGATGCATGCATTGTGCATGGAAAAGTATCTGCATGTTGACTCCTGAGATGCATGCCATATATATTCCACATGAATTTCAGAAAACAAATATGAAATGGAGTATACATCATCTTCAATTGACGGAATACAAATTTTTGTAGATGCTTGTGTAGAAGACTCTTCAAACTGAGATGATTTATCTTCTAGTGGATTTTCTACATTCTCTATCTTGTCAACATTTTGCATGCATTCTTCCTTATTACCAAATAAAACCTCCAATCTGCTCCATAAATCACTTGGAGTGAATTATTTTGAGTCATCATATACTTGATGGAGAATTTCAGGAGAAATAAAATAGAGGATACATCATATGGCCATATCTTGTCTGTTGAGAAAATCGTTTTTCTCATCGGCAAAATCAAGCTCTACTTCCATTTCCATGGTTATTTGGTAAAAGCCTATGCATTTGAGAAGAAGCATAATTTTTGGCTTCCATTCCAAATAGTTATGAGGCGTGAGAAGTATTTTCGACGAATAATCCATCTTTTTTTTGTCTTTAATCTTCAATACCTGCAAAAAATAATTTGGTGTACCTTTTTGTTAGTAGTCCGTCGGTTTTGATACCATGTAAATGTGTTGAACCTGTACATAATAGATCTACCTAAATTAATACACACATTTGCAGAGAGAATTTGAGAAAGAAGAAGAAGGAGAGAAAGAATGGAATGATTCACATTAATTGTATTCCACACTCAAAGAGTGAATAATTTACAATAGATATAGGATACATGAGTAACTAATGAGCCGTGAATAATTTGCCAATAGATATAGGATACATGAGTAACCAATGAGCCATAGTGCGGTGGTCTAGAGTGATACGGACACACACCAAAGAAGGCCGCACAAGAACCAAACATCAATAAGCATAGAAAAACCTCAAGAAAAAATACTCAACGCCTTAAAAAAGAGATACCCTGCAGATAATAACTCTTCATGGGAAACCTCCCACCCCACTTAAATGTTCAAGTACAAGATGATTCAAATGAAAATGTCTCCTTTGGTATATATATAGAGACTAGGAGGTATAATTACAACCAATGGCCTAAACCAACATAAACAAAACAACATTACCATTACAATAAGTGCCCCAATTAAGGTAATGAGCCAATATTAGGGCTTTACGTTCTCCCCTTGAGACAAGTGTTAACCGCAACGCTTGAGTAACTCGATGCTTCTGTATAAAAGAATCAACTTCCCAAGTAGTCTAGTTGAAAGTTTCCATTTAATGAGATAATTAAATGGATCTATTCCTCACCGGTGAATTCTTGTGCTTGATGGCTTCTGTGCTCTAATATGATTTTTCCTTCCTTTCGCCAAATTCATGGCAATATAGTTTGAACTGGGATCTTGTCACCCATAACCTTCTTTAAGCATGAAACATGTGGAAAACTCCAAGGTACTCTCAGAAGATGTAAAGCCTCCAATTTCAGGGCTGCCATATAGTACCAATATTTTGCAACACCTTATAAGGTCCATAGCCTGGTGATAATTTATTATCCTTCTGGTTTTCTTTGAGGGACACTGCTTGTATGGTTGTAGTCTGCAAGTAATCCCCATCAAAACTTCTTTCACCTCATGTTCATTGTTGTTTCACATTATAAAAGCATGGTCGTTGTCTTAAGATTTGGAGAATTTGTTGTTGTTGGATTCTCGATGTGATCTTTCACTGCCTGAACCTTAGATTTTCTTTTAGAGAAGAAGTGATGGAAGGAGGGCGGTATCCATAAAGCCATAAATGGTGTCATTTTTGCAAAGTGTGAAAGGAAGTGTTATAACCATTCCGCCAAGGGTAACCATTTGAACCATTGTGTTTTGTTTATCGAGACAAAGAAACTAAGGTAGCCTTCCTTGTTACATTTTTCACTATCTCTGGCTTTGTCCATCGGGATTGAGGATGATAGGATGAGCTATGAGTCAATTGAGTACCCAAACAAGAAAATAATTTCGTCCAAAAATGTCCAATATGTATTCCTGCCACTTATAATAATTCCTCCTTTGGGCTTCCAAGTGTAGCTTTTTGAACTGCTCTGCTGAAATGCTGGCAACTGCATTCAGCTTCTAAAGGACAGAGTACAAAAGTGTGCATACTTGGCCTTCCAGCCTATCAACAATCAACATGATGACACTCTTCTCGTGACTTTGCAACCCCTCAAGATTTAGAAATCCATGGAAACCTCCTCCCAATGAATTTGGGATGGATACTGGCTGTAAAAGACTGGGTCTTAATTGTTTCCACCTTATTTTGTTGGCAACCACACATTCTACCAGCACAAAACTCGAACATTAGTTTCCAAGGCCATCCCAAATCCTTCTTGACTCTATGGTAGGTTTTCAAAAAATCCCAAGTGCCCCTAATTGAGAGGTGTGCAATTCCAATAGTACCTTTGTTTGAGTTGGAAGTTCTTACACAAATATACGCTATATTTGCACTATAGTGAATCATTTTTCCATGTAAATGTATTCATGTAATCGGAATCCCGCTGCAACCTTTTGAATGAGAGTCCACTTTTTCGCCATTTTTCCATTCTCCATCCCTTGCTTCTATTATCCAATCAAGTTGATTGATCGAGACAGTACAAAGAAAGGCCTCAACATCTTCATCCTTTCTTTCGAGAGTGAATTTACCACAACATTTCCATTTCCCCTTTTATAGACCATTTCAAAATCATAAACCAATATCTTGGTTACCCATTTTGTTGTTCTTCAAAGATAGTCTTGTTCCAAGAAGCATTTAAGACTATCATGATTTGTTTTGGACTTGAAGTGCCTACCCACAGTAAGGACTTATATTTCTTCAATGCACATAGTAATAAGCCATAATTGCTCATAAATGTGGGCCTGTGTAAGTCCCTCCCTTGGAGTGGTCAACTTCTCTGCGCCAAAATTCTCTCCCTTCTGCACATTAGGACAACACCAATCCTTACTCTCGAGGCATCACATTCCACAATAAAGGTTTCAGAAGTCCTGGAGTGGTCAAGATAGGATATTTACACATCACCTGTTGTTCAAAGATTTAGTTTCCTTTGAGTCCATGAAAATGCATCCTTCTTAGTTAGTGCCGCTAGCAAAACGCTATTCCTCCATAGTTCTCAACAAACTTGTGGTAGTAACCCATCAAAACCAAAAATCCCTGTTTTTAATGTTTTAGAATCCGCTGGCCCATCATGGCCTTAATCTTGATAGGGTCTACCTTGACAACTTCATGAGATAGCTACAATATGACCCAAATAATTTCCACTCCTTTACTCCAAAGAAACATTTGATGGTTTGGCATGTAGTTGTTGTTCTTTTAGTAGTTGTAGCACTGTCAACATGTTGCACATGATCCCATCAAGACTCAGTAGATTAGGTATATCAAAAAATACTAACACAATTTTTCAAGGAAGGGCTTGAAAATGGAATTCATCAACCCCTTGGAATGTGTGGAAGGTGCATTTGTAAGGGGCTAAAAGGCATGTCTAAAAATTCATAATGGCCTTCATGAGTTCTAATGTTATATTTTGGATATTTCCTTCCATTATTCCTGATTTGATGATATCCCTGGAACGAAATCCAATTTTGAAATAGATTACCCATGGCTCATCTAATTTTGTCAATGACGGAATGGAAACCCTATCTTAATAGTGATCATTCTCATAATTGGACACATAATGCCTATGAGTCATATTTGAATACATTACCACTGTAGTGTAGTAAGAAGCCCTATTAGGTCTAACAATGCCAAATTTAACATTTCTTCAACCATGCTTCACTCTGCACTCTTTGAGATGTAAGGGGAATCAGATGGCCTAATGTTAGAGGAACACTCCCAGAAATTAGGTGAATTTCTCATGATCATGATTTCAAGTCAGTGGGAGACCCTAAATATCTTCAAATACTTGGAATGCTTATCAATGATCCTTTAGAGATCTCAGAATAGATGGTCAGATGTTTGAACATCTAGTAGCATAGTTTTGCAATAACGCCTTGATTCAATAATTTTATTGCGCTGCTCAGGCGACACCCACTCAGGCTCAAGGAGCACCTCTTAACTCAATTTCTTTTCCTTTCAATGAAAATTTCATGAAAAGTTCTTGAAAATTAAAAAATGCCCTAATGATTGAAACCATTGGATTCCTAGCACCACATATGCACCACCCATGGGCAGGAAATCATTGATCATTCATTACATATCTCCATAGTAAGATTGATATTTCATTTTCCCAAAGAATTGATAGTTCCCCTCCATCCCAGAATCATTACTTGAAACTCTGGTGTTTGACATACAAAGCAATTGAGATCTTTATTAATTTATAGTGAATGAAATTATGCTATTCCTGTAATCAATTAGGGAATAATATTACCTTTTCTTTTTGATGTATCCCCATCTCTTGAGGCTCAGGATGCTAATTCCACCAATGTAATGCTAACATATTGTGGGAGTCAACTCTTCAGTCTAAATTGCTTCTACATTTTCATCTTGAGATGATTTTGTTCTTGTTCTTCTTCCTTCACAATCTATGTAGAATAATTCTCCTTCTCACCACACTTATGTCCCTAATTACTTGTCATTACAATTAAAGTATAACCTTTTCTTCTCCAATTGTTGAGGTGTCAACCTTGTAGTTGAGGTGTTTTAGAGAGGAGCATTGTTCTCTATAGATGTTAGATAGGTCTTTCTAGTAGCTATAGCCATATTTTTGCCTTTCAACATTTCTTTGCCACCTTGGGCATGTACTCTCCAATGATTTGGGTTCCCAACTGTGAACCTCTTACAAGAATGTCCTTAAAAGTTCCTATAAATACATCAATCAAGTACTCATATACAATATCAGTTACCTTTATATTAAACCTTTGGAAGCTCCTGCCTGCCTCATCCCTTTAATGAGATCATCAAATTGGCCAAAGAAGCTGGGTACTGTCTCTGTATCCTCATTGTGTGCTATCATTCTTCCGTGAAAATCTGTCCTAAGTGGACGAAAGTGATTTATGAACAAAAAAGCCATCAGATACCAAACAAATTGGATTAGGGTTCTAAATATAAAGAAGCAAATTTACCTTTTGTGTATGTGGCATTATGGAGATCAAAGAATTACTCCATCCTAAGTATCCATGTGATTGTCCTCGCTTAACAAACTCCTCATATCAATCTTGTGGAACGCATTGGTCTCTGTCCAAATTTGGAGTTTGTCCATTCTTGATCCACCTTCCTTTTGTCCTCATCATAAATTTCATGGGATGCATTTTCACTTTCGTAGTGTCTTCTTTGTTACAAAATTTTTCATTACTTCCATGATCTAGTTTCCATTGAATCCATCTTAGATTCCAACTTAGATTCCATTGAATCCATCAGATTCCACAATCCATCTTCTTTGTAGTTCATTTATTTCCCTAAACATTTATTCACCTTCATAAAGAATCCAATTAGATTCTCTCTGAGGCTACTGGTGTAGAAGGTCCCTTTTGTGGCATAAGTTGGCCAAGTATCACTTTTGAATATTGATTTTGAGGTAAGGCTCTCATGACAATATTTATTCTTTGTTCTATATCCCAAGTTTCAACCCTTCCGGTAAGAAATTTATTTTTAGTAGTTCTCCTGACATTCTCCTCCTTCAAGTAGTTCTGACTAAAATTGGATGTGCCAAATGGAAATTACTACCAGAACTTCCTCTCTAAGAATCCTATTGCATTTTTGGCTCTTCTGTGAGATCTCAATTTGTATAGCATGCCCAGACAAATAATTGATTTCAAATTGAAACTCTACACCCAAAATAATTACGTGATCATTCACCATCCAATGAAACCATTCCCACTAATTTGATACTCTAGCAAGTAGTTATGATTGTTTTAATTGAACAATCTTCCTTGAGACTAATCAATAGGACTAGTCAGATAATCTCTATCTTACAATAAGGTGTATCTACAAATTACTGGCGATCTAGAAGTTGAAATTTTTACCACAGATACCTTACTAATTTCTCAGAATATTACCCAAGGGAGTTCAGGGTCTCATTTACAAAAATAATAGAGAAAATTTAGCAATGACTCCATTGTGATGATTCTAGAACCCTATCTTGTAATAAAAATGGAGTCTCCGAAAGTATAAGGCCTCCTGAGCTGAATTTTGAACCCAATGTACCTTGATCCGTTCACTAACATCTCCAAGACGTTCCTTCTAAACGTTTGCAGTGTTGTAGCTTAGAATTCACTGTCTCTGATATAATAAACCCAAGACCCTTGGAGAGCCATACCATACAGCCAAGGAACCAAACATCAATAGTACATACAGAAAACCCCCGTGAAAGTAATCTCCAATGCCTGAAAAAGAGATAATTTCAGATAATAAGCCCTTCGAGGGGGAAACCTCCCTTTACCCCACTAAATGTTCAAGCAAGACATTCAAAATGAAAAAATGTCTCCTTGGTATATATAGGAGACTAGAGGTATAATTACAACCAATGGCCAAAGTCGACATAAATAAATTAACATACACTTAATATGCCCCAATTAAGGGGTAATGAGCCAATATTAGGGCTTAACATTACGGGAGTGAACTGCCACCTAGTCTAGTCTCTTAGGCAGTTACGAGAGTGAGCTGCCACCTAGTTGAGTTAACTAGTCAACTAGTCTTCGGTTAACTGACTGAACATAGAGTAGTGAGAAGTTAACTCAGGAAATTAAGGGTAATGCGGTAGTCTAGTGATGATTCCAGGGAAAGTTTTCATTAGCATGGTGATGATCCCAATGTTGCATGGTGACAAAACTAATGCAACATCTAAACTCAAGTCAACTAGTCAAACTAAAGTGTCAACTGAAAGATACTATTCTCCAGGTGGAATATTCTCCCCTAAAATATAGTAGACTGGATAATGACTAATTATGACTAATAAAAAAGGAAAAACCTTAGGAAAAATAAATCCTAGGTGTGTGTGAAGTAACTCCAACAATTTCTAGTAGAGGGGAAGTGTTTTAGAGGATATGAGTTGTAATCATTATTATATATATTAATTATATAACATATAATAGTTAATTAAATGTGTTATATATAATTTATATAATATATTATATATATGCATATAATATATTATATGTATTATATAAATTACCAAATATAAAAAAAAAATGAAAGCCAAACAAAAACCGTTGCCTCACCGCATTCAAGATCCCAAAAGTAGTAAACAACAAATTATGACCCTAACCCTGACTGCTAGAGACAAGAGAGGACCTGCATAGAGAAACAACCCTATCCCCACCAATAGAGGACTGATAGAGAGTGACGGTCCTAGCCCACAAAACAAAGGACCGATAGAGAATGAAAATCCTATCCCATAGTGTGATAGAGGATTGATAGAGGAGGCCCTATATCCAGTGACAGAAGAGACCCCAACTAGAATAACAATATCACCAAAATTGGTAATTTGTTCTAACCCTTTAAAACCACAAATATTTAGACAAGTTGACTATGAGGAAAACCTTTTTCTAGGCATGGAGGTTGAAGAATCTAATAGGCTCAAGGAAAATAATTTTTTTAATGGGTGAAAATAGTTCTATGAAAATCCAAAATTGCATTGATGACCCCATGAATTCAACCTATACAAGCAATCTAGTTGGGGAACATTTTCTATAGAGAAAAACTCATGACATTCTAAGAGAACAACTAGGGGTATTTTGACACATCTAGGGGATGCAAGTGAATGCTTCATGGGAGTGAATTTCTTCCTCATGTAAATTGTAAAAATAATTTACTTAGGATATGAATGATTGTACATAGCTAGCCATGGGTTTTCCAAATCTCTTTTACCTAGGGACTACTCACAAATACTGGTAGTATACAACCTACAAATACTTGTTATCATGCAAATGTGGAATAATAATATGGACATGTCAGTGAGGTAACTATAGGTAATCTAACCCTCTCACTGTGATATGTCTCTTCGTTCTAGCTGGTGTTTTATAACCACTAGGGGGTGTTCATAATATGTTTTTATTGTTATTTATGCATTTAAATATGCATATAAACTTGGGATAATTTAACACACTAACTTCCCTCAAGCACCCATAAAACCCCTAAGAGCAGGGTCAAAATTAGAAATAAAATTTCATAAAGTGGGATTGTTTTCTTTAATTTGAATTTTAGTAGCAAAATGGAAACAAGTGAGAGAGAATATGCACTTTGAGTGAAAGATAAATTCAAAATAAATGCATGAGAAAGAGAATATGGTCCTTTAGTGAAAGAGATTCAAAACTAGTGCATAAAATTAACAACAGAAGACCTCTCACATGATTTCTCTAAGGAAGCAAGTATGAAATCCAAAGAGCTAGAAAAATGCATAGTCAAATTCATCAGATATATTAATGAATACACAATACACCAAGGGATCACCTTTCAATCTTTGGAAAGCAGTGATGGAAGTGTTTTCAAGATCAAAATGATGGAAGATGGTGGTGAAGAGCTCCTAAAAGTTGTAAAAACGAATCATCCCAATATACCTACATGTGGGGTGCACAACTTCCTTATTTTTCTTTCATTTTCTTGTAATTATTAGTATTATAAGCATAAGGATCATCAAGGCGCACTCTTCCCAAAGTAGAGTTTCTTTACTTGCAATATCTACCATGTATAAAATCAAGATAAGAAACACCTTGATTGGAGTGATCTTCCATGCCTTTAAATACGTCACATAGGTGTTACAACAACATGCTAAAACATGTGTTGCAACAACTATTACAACATGTGTTGCAACAAATTTTTCAGCATGTGTTGCAACAACTATTTCAATATGTGTTGCAACAATTGTTACAACATGTGTTGCAACAACTATTTTAGCATGAGTTGCAACAATTGTTACTGCATGTGTTGCAACAATTGATATAACATGTGTTAAAGAAACCATTACATCATGTGTCGGAGAAATCATTTCAGCATGTGTTGCAATAATTGTTACAACATGTGTTGCAACAACTATTCCAGCATGTGTTGTAGCAACTATTGCAACATGTGTTGAAACAACTATTTGATCATGTGTTGCAACAACTATTTTAGTGCAACATAAACATGTTACAACAATGGGAAATTGACACTTATTCCTTCCTATAATTTATTAGCTTAAACTTGAAATATGTTTGGGTTGATGCAAATTTCCTGAGGCCAACGATGATCCTTCATCACATGCACACTGTTGTCTAAAAATAATTAGTAGGCCGACTAGAAATAAGCTATTCTAGGGTGCTCCTATAATTTTTTTCAATTTTCTTCTAATTAATTAATCATCTCCATGCATACAACAACATGCAAGTAGAATCTTCTAAAAAAGGAGGAACCATGCGTACTTAAATAAGACAAAACGTGAGGGTGAACTCTCTAGGAAAACAATCCTCTAGAGATATGCTCATACAAGGTGTGGAGAAGAGGGTTTTATGGAACACATGCTAGATGGAATAGGAGAGAAAGTTAAGGAACTCCTCATGCATGAAACCTTCCCTTGACATGATTTCCATTTTTTACTTTTCCTAGAAAAGAAACGTGCATGCATCCATGTATATCAAGTTAACTCGAACCAACAAAGATAGCAAGAATAACTAGAAGAACAATTTTCTCTATCTCAATAATGTCACTATTGATACATCACAAACCAAACCTATCTCATGAGCCTTGGATATGTTCTTTGTTTCAAAATTCCAGCCATGTAGTCATGACTGTTTAAAATAATAGTTTCACAGTAATGAAATACCCTTGCATGTCACTGGAACAAAGCTTGTAGGTATTGTGAACTCAAAAGGACTAAGAATATGTAGTTGACTCTGACATGTAGTTCTCAAAACTCTGGTTCCTAGAAAGTAGAGAAACACTAAAAAGATAAAGTTCTCATAATCTGATGAAACCCATTGTGTATACAGTGATAAACCATGTGAAACCTTGGATATATTGTATATGGACTAGAGCGATGAAATCACATTAGAACTTAACCCTCCAATTCCACATGCAATTTTGGGATTTACAATACCCTAATAAGGTATGCTATTCCAATTTTTCTTAAGAAACTAAATATTCATTAACTTCAATATTAATGGGTAATTCATTACGCGGGTTTTCTTACCTCGTGAACCACTTTCAACGTGAACTTATGTAGGGCCTTTGAGACACCATGGTTACCAAAACTCCCTCATTGCATAGACACTCTTTTGAAGCTAACTGAAATATCAATATTGGGCAGTTGAGTGCCCATTATATCATTCACTTGTGCTCCTGATGGTAGGCTAGAAGAACTACAAACTCCACCAATACAACATCCACACTATTTGGAAATAGTGAATGCAAAGAGATGACTAATAAATTTTACTAGGACCCACTAAATGTATTTTGTTGTGACATAAGAGAAAATCATTTCATTCTGTATTAGTGGATTAATATTTGTTGGTATACTATGATGTGGTCATATTTGAACTTTGTGCAACCTTCAACTTTTTTGATGTCATCATCTTCCGAATTACTTGTTTGGGTTTACAAAATAGTGCCAAAAGATTTCGAGATGATTGGATTTATCATCTTATGATCTAAGAAATTTTCTAACTTGAATAAATTTATTAGTAGCTTACTTTTTAGGAAAACCTAAATTGTAGTGAAATGGATATGGTGGGAAACAAATAGGTCAAATTTTCAAAAAAGTTGAATAACGTATTATGGGGAAATGGAAAACATATATATACCACAAGACAAAAAAACATTTAGATTAACATTCATCAATTATATTTAGAATCCTATACCTATCACTGGAGATCATCATCACTAGTATCTAGTATAATTAATAACACTATGCAAACTCAAAGTTTTATAATGTAAAGATTTAAAATTGAGACACCATCTTCTTCCAAGAGATATAAGTTTACTAAGGTAGAAAATTTCCTATAAAAAGAAATGCCTTAAGATGCAACTCAAGAATGTGGGTGTTTTTTCTAAGAAAATGTGTTTGGTTTGTTTGGATAATGGAAAAGAGCCTACAAATGGAAAACCATATGGATGTTCAGTTGCATCTAAAAGGGAAGTTTCAATACTTCTAGTTAGCATGATGCAAAATATGACTGCTGGTACCACCAAAATGGTTGTGGCCTTGTCATAATTGAGCGAAATGGAATTGATTCACTTTCGCTCATTGGATGTTGAAAACATTTTACAAAGAGTGTCATTCATGGGATTTAAAAACTAAGAAGAGAAGTCGATGAATACATTTTAATGAATGGTAAATTTAGATACAATGTTTCCAATGGTGAATTGAGTTTTAGAATGAGAAAGGAATAAGTGGTGCAACTATTGTCTATTTGCTAACTACTTTTTCTCATTCAATGGAGTTTAGGTACAACTGAAAAGGTACATGTCAGAACTATCACCCTCAAATGAGGCAATTTATGGAGGGAAGGGGCAAAGTGTTATGTCCAACACATCTTACAAGTCGAGATCAACTAGAGGAGAAAAGGTTAGAAAAAAAGTTTGTAGGCACATGTAGATTTTAACCTTGTACAATTATTTACTGCAAACATATTTTCAGTAAAAGAACATAAAAGATACAATGAAAAATACACACATTACACAAATGTTTTTCCCTTGGAAACCCAAATCAGGAAAACCAACATATTCTATATTCATTCACACTCATACATTATTTACAATACAATATACATATAGGAGCCAACGACATCCAAAACCCTCACCCAATGAACCATATTAGTCAACAATCCTAATTTCTTAACCGGAAATAGAAAACCATCGACAAAAAACCATGTGCTAAAAAATTTCCCAACAATGGAAACAAAAATCGAGGTGACATAAAAAACGAGGAAAAAATGACGACATGTTTCCTGAGGAAAAAAAATTCTCAGGAGTGCTACCCTCGAACCCTCGTGCATGGGGGATATCAGCCCCTGCAACCCCTGAAGGGAAGTTTTAATGGCCTCCCCTCAAACCCCCTTGTGCATCTGATGTAATGTAGTAGACACTATTCCTAGTCATGCAAAGAATATAACACATACCCAAAATTCTCCCACTTGATGTTTTCTTTGCATACAAGGGGTTACAAGGGTTACATAGTCAACAATCCAAGGAAACAATGCCCACAAATCCTCTACACCAAGATAACTTCTCAGTGCTCACAGATTTTGTTAATGAATCTGCAACATTCTTTAAAGTGTGTTCGACCATCAACAACACTTTCTTTTCTTCAACCATGTCTCTCACAAAGTGATACAAGACATCAATATGCTTTTTTTTTGAATGATAAGTTGGATTCTTCGCCAGAAAAATTACACTATAACTATCAAATATATCCTTACAACTTGTTTTACCAACTCAATACCTAAACACAATATTTTTAACCATATTGCTTCCTTGCTTGCATTAATGGTTGCCATGTATTCAACTTCTGTAGTTGAAAGTGCCACTACAGACTATCTTTTTCTCATCCAATTGATTACTCTTCCAAATAGGTTAAACACATGCTCACTTATAGATATCCTATGATCTAGATCTCCAACCCAGTCTTCATCCATAAAGCCATGTATTTCCAACTCTCTATCCAATCTTGGTCTTCCTTGATAGCACAATCCATAGCTAACGGTGCCACACAAATACCTAAAAAACCTCTTTACTATTGTCAAATGCTCCTTTCATGGTTTTGGCATATACTCGATCAAAACTCCCACTGCATGTGCAATGTACGGTCTAGTACAGACCATTACATACATAAAATGTTCAATTGCACTCACATATGCAACACAAGACATGTCCTCCTCTTTCTGTGTCTTGGTACATTGATCCACAAATAAATTTACACCAACATGAATAGGGACTCTGACCAGTTTAGATTCCTACATATTAAACCTCTGCAATATAGTATCCACATATTTTCTCTGATTTAACCAAAGTTTCATGTTTTTCTTATCTCTTTTAATTTCCATTCCCAAAATAAATTTTTCAGCACCAAGATCCTTCATGTCAAATTTAGAGGACAACTTAGTTTTCACATCCCATATAATCTCCTTGTTGTTTCCTATCAGCAACATGTCATCCACATACACGACCAAATAAATCATATGATCACCAATTAATTTAAAATACACACAATGATCCTCTTTTATTCTTGTGAAGCCAACTATCCCAACATATAAGTATCAAATTTTTATACCACATCCTTGGTGTTTGTTTTAAACCATAAAGGGAAATTTTCATCTTGCATACCAGCTCCTTCTTTCCCTTCACAACAAATCCTTCTAGTTGCTTCATATATATTTCTTCTTCCACATCCCCATGTAGGAATGTTTTCTTCACATCCATCTGTTCTACTTCAAAATTAAATGAAGAAACAACATATAACACAAATATAATAGAATTTAACTTGGAAACAAGAGAAAAATATCACCAAAATCAATTCCCTCAACTTGGGAATAACCCTTTTCTACTAGCCGAGCTTTGTGTTTCTCCACTTTTCCTTCTGCATTCAACTTATTTTTAAATACCCATTTGTTGCGAATGGGATTTCTTCCAATTGAAAACTCCACTAGATCACAAGCCTCATTCTTATCCAAGGAATTCATTTATTCATCCATATCCTTTTCCCATAGTTTTCCATCCTTCGAATCCACTACCTCTTTGATAGTTCTAGGATCATCATCAGTAATAGACAAAAAAAAATTGAACTAAAATCAAGTGGAGTATACCTATCTAGTTTCCTTCTTTCCTGAACCGATCTCATCAATACTGGAGTATGAGGATCTTATTCTTCTGTAGAGTTTGATTCATCATCCTTTAAAACAAACTTTATTTTCACTAGTTCTTTCTTACTTGGTAGGACATCTTATTTGACAACATATTTTATTTCTCTAAATACAACATCTCGACTATCTCATGTTTTCCTTTGGAACATGAACATAGGCCTCACAGCTAAATACCTTGGGATGTGTAAGAGAAGGTTTCTTACTAGTCCATACCTCTTGTGGTGTCTTGTCATCTGGTGATGACGAGGGTGATATGTTGACCGGGTAACATGCAATACCCACTGCCTCTACCTAGAATTATTTCCCTAACCCGCCACCACTGAGCATGCACCTTGCTTTTTCCATCATCTTCATGTTCATCCTTTATGCAACTCCATTCTACTGAGGTGTATTTGGAGTAGTATTGTTCCTTGCTATACCACACTTCTTATAGAATTATTCAAATTAATGATATTTCTATGGTTGATATTTTTGGTTTTGATCAAAATAGCCACAGTTTTGTCAATAGACTGTCGACATTTTGGATCCAAATCAGGATCCATCTTCAGGACATTGAGCCTGGTTTAAAAAAATGGGAAGAGCTGGTATACATACTGGAAATGTGGGAAAAAACTTAGGTGTCGGCTAAGTTTTTTATAGAATTATTTAGTAAATTAAATTCTTTGTTTTATGATTTTTAGGGTTTCTTATTTTGTTTATTTAAGGTTTATACTAATCTTAATTTGTGTTCAAGGGTTTAGTTATTAGGTATTATTTGATTTATTTTAGGGTTGAGGTATATTCTAACTAATCTAAGGTTTAAGGTATAAACTAAATATTTAATAGAGTTAATTGTTTGTTTGAGTTAATATTAGGGTTTCTTATTCTGGTTGTTGTTTGTTTGAGTAGGGTTTCTTATTTTGGTTGTTTTAGTTTTAAGGATTATAATGAATTCTTATTAATTTAATGTTTTTGTCTTCATTGTAATCTTAATTATTATTATGATTTGGATCTGAAACATCGACACTCTATTGACATAATTATTCAAATTCATTCCCATAGAAATCTCCACCATTATCTGTCCTCAACACCTTAATTCATTTAGCTATTTGATTCTCAACAAGAGGTTTAAACTCTTTAAACATGTCAAAGACTTCATATTTCTTCTTAATAAAATATATCAATTATTCCTCTAGAAGTCATCTATAAATGAGACATATTACACAAATTTTCCAAACGATTGAATCGACACAGGTCTAAACACATCACTGTGAACTAGCTGTAAAATTCCTTTTTCCCTTGTTGCATCAGGTGGGAATCTTACATGATTATGCTTTCCATATACACAATTTTCATAGAAATAAAAATTCAGAGAGAAGTTATACATACCTTTACCGTGTAGTAGTCAAATACCCTTCTCTCTAATATGCCCCAGTATTTGATGCCACAACATAACCTTTTCTCCAAAGACTGTAGGATTTATTTATTCTTCAACTCCAATATCAGAAACAATGGAAATATTACACCCATCACTAATAGTTATTCCTTGTAGCTTATATATAGTTCCAAACCAAACTCCCTTCAACAACACCATTTCTCCTCGAACCATCCTGCAGGTTTCCTTTTCAAATATTGTTTTTACCCGTACATCCTCCAATTTGCTTACATAAATCAAATTTCTAGCCAATCCTAGGATGTGAAAAACACTAGGTAGTTTTCTAATCCTTCCATCTATGAGCCTCAACTTGAATTTTCCCCATCCTATGATTCTGGTTGTCGAGTCATCACCTAGGAAACATTACCTCCATCATACCTTTCATATTCAGAGAACCACTCCCTGTGGGGAGTCATATGAAATGATTCACCCGAGTTAACCAACCATGCCTTATGATATGCATGTTTTCTTGAAGAAGCCAAGTACACATCCCCTCTTTATTCCTTGGAGGTATTTTCTTCTATAGAAGGAGCTTCTTTAGATCATTTTTTTTTCTCAACTTTAGATATACATTACTTCTTGTAGTGCCCTTTTTTTCCACATCTCCAACATACCTTTACAAACTTTCCGGGAGATTTATATATACCTTTAGAGTTAGATCTCCCACTTGAGCACTTAGATATATTTATTTCCTGGGAGCGTCCTCTTGCAAATATTGCATATGTTCTCTGTCCTCCCATGTTCTCCCATCTCATCTCCTCCGACAATAAGGATGAGACCACTTAATCAAACTTCATGGAAATTGTATTACTACTTATGGTCACAACCAGACTATCACACGAGTCTGGTAAAGAGAATAGTAATTTGATACACTTATCTTCATCTAAAATTTTTATCTCAACAAATACTAACCGACTTACCACAGTATTGAAGACGTTCAAATGCTCTACCACCGAGTCTCCATCTATCATCCTTAGGTTGTACAACTTCTTTCTCAGGAATAGTTTATTTACTAGGGACTTGATTGATACAACTTTCCCAACTTATCCCATAAATATTTGGCTGTAGATTCCTTTGACACATTTAGTAATACTGAATCTGAGAGACATAGTCGGATTGTGCTCTTCACCTTCCGATCCAAATTTTTCCAGTCATCTGTTGAAGTTCCTGTAGGTGCAGTACCTGGATCCACTATGATCCACTAATCTCTGTCCACCAAAAAATATTCCATCTTGAGCTTCCACAACTCAAAAATTTCCCCATTAAACTTCTCGATCTCCATTTTTGAACTTCTTTCCATTTCTCTTCACCTGAAGAATCAATACCGCAGATCTCCCACTGTAACAAAACTTATCACAATTGCGTTGCCAAACCCTTTAACACAAAGGCATCCCCCTGAATCCAATAATAAATATGATACCAAATGTATATTTTAACCTTGTACAATTATTTACTGCAAGATTATTTTCAGTAAAAGAACATAAAAGAAGCAATGGAAAATACACACATTACACAAAGATTTTTCCCCTAGAACCCCAAATGGGGAAAACCAACATATTCTATATTCATTCACAGTCATACTTTGTTTACAATAAAATATACATATAGGAGACAACGAAATCCAAAACCCTAACCCAATGAACTGGATTAGTCAAAAACCCCAATTCATTAACCGAAAATAGAAAACCATCGGCAAAAAACCATGTGTTGAAAAACCACCCAACAATGGACACAAAAATCAAGGCAAAAAAGGTGACAAGTTTCCTAGGAAAAAATAAAAATTATCGAGGACACTGCCCCCGAACTCCTAAATGGGGGGCCTAAAGGTTCCCCCTCAAAACCCCTTGCATGCCCAACATAATGTAGTAGACATGGTTCCTAGTCGTGCAAAGAATATAACACATACCCAACAAAACATGGAATTATTTCTTGTTGAAGAAGGTTCATATTCTCATGATGATGAGAGCATAGGCGACATCGACATTCCTTTGAGGTAAAAACATCTAGTGATATGATGGGTACCTAATGAAATTCCTCAGTTGGACACTGAATTCTTTTTTAAGGAGAGGATGTATAACATTGCTTCATCGTTCATACATAGTCTAGGTATATTCTCCATGGATGGAATAAAGGTGAAATGTGGCGGACCTGTTGAGTTGATGGATTATTTCAGGCCATGCTTCAACTATTGGTATTGGTTGAGGCTAGTCTGATATATGGCAAGTATGTGGAGTTATGCAGTCACTACAAATTATATAAAACTAAAATACAATGATCACAATAAAAGAGTGACAATGTATATTGATGGAAGGCCAAAGGCATCGAGGAATATTGCATGGATTATTAACAATAAGAGGCCCGAGACAACATGAAAACAACCAAATTGTATATTTGAGGGGTGTGAAGGAAATCTGATATTCGTATGTGCGGTGAAAACAATAGTTATAGGGGAAGGGTTGTTGGTCGATTATGATTTGAATCAAATCGATGGAAGCATTGTTATTATGGGGGTAAATATGTTCTACCAATATACCAAACCTATAATTAATGTTTTCCTTTTTATATATTTAACATAAATTTTAATAGATCATGCTTCTTAGATTATTTTCTAACATTCTAAAATGTAATGCATCTTATAATGTGGTAGGGTGATCATGGGAAGGCATCAACTAGATCACAACATGTATAACCATGATTTACATATAAATTCTTGCTTACAATAATTGAATTAAAATGTTTATTTCTTAATGTATACGAGCACACCATTGGAACACGATGATGTGTGGGATGAAATATATGATTCCATCAACCCAATGGAAACAATTCGAAAGGCCTTGAGAAAGGAAAATATGGAATTCATTGAATTGGATAGGTATAAGCCACTTATAGAGGAGGGGAAACAAAGAATGAAACTTTTAAGGAAGGATATAGATCAATTTGGGGTAAGTGAAATTTAAAAAAAAGACTATTTCTAACATATATTGATTTATGAATTTTTTTTTGATACCGTTATATGAGCAATACTCAAACGTTTTCTTCCTATAGGCATTTTTGGATCTGACATGATAACTTGGTCATGGGGATGCTACTGGTAGCAGTGATGCACAAACCCCACAATGTCCTAGCACAAGACACATACTCTGCAAGGCTATTTTCCTCTCTATTTGTGACTTAGAGGACTGAAAATCTCGGGGCTCATGATATGCCCCTGCCACACATGCTATACCATGCATGTGATGGTTTACAGGAAAAATATCATGAGGATATTGGTTCTGTTCCACCAGAGCATTGTTATCCTAAAGCATCATGTGTTCAAATCTCGAGAACAATATCCATCAGGTTTTTGGTTGATGATAACTTGATTCCCTTGAAGATAAAACAAATCTCGGGTATTTTTGAATATCTTGCCTTGAATATAAAACAAATCCCAGGTATTTTTGAATATTTTAAATAGTTCCTACTATTTGATTGAAACCTACATATTTCATATTATTTTAATCTAATTATCATATTGTTTTGTAGAAAACAATGTTTTTTACGGGACCTTGCATGACAAGTATTTAGAGATTTTTGGGCCCACCATTCACACATAGTGGAATTACCAAAATAAAGATTTGAAAAAAAATCTTATAAACGATATGGTCATCCTATTTGGTGATATGTTCAACATGTACGAAATCACCTCGAGGGCTGGTACATATTTGAAAAATGTCATAGATTAATATAGGTTTCAATTAAAAAATAACCCTAAGTATGTTCATCCTCTTTCCATTCCCAGTAGGGAATGAAAGAACATATATGATGACACAAAGGAGAGTGCATTGAGACATGAAGGGAAGACAACACCTGGCCTTGGAAGGTAATATATGATATTTTGAATTAAGCATGCTGAATTTTCTTTAGTTCTATAGAAAAAATTTCTATATATTATAACATAATTGAAAATTTTTGTAGGATCCCAGAAATGTCAAAAGAAACCAAAGAAAAACTAGAAAAAAACAGGCAACAAAAACTTGGACAAGGTGGTTACATAATATTAAAATCTGAAATAGTAAATACCAAATAATTTTTCCATATTATACATATCATCATGCAAATTTTATTTAATTGCATCCAATAAGAAAAAATCTTGATCTTATGCCATTTGATGTAGGGGGATTCTTTCAACAATGCCACCACCGAAGAAGACTCGAGGCTTGGCTTGAAGTTCAAATTTTGAGCAGTGGTGGAAAATTGACAAAGGATGGGGCATACACAATCTGCCCCTTCGAACGAGATGGTAAATAAAATGAAAAGATTGTAGTTGTTGATTATTTTTCAAATATATTGATGATTGATTTTACCCATCAATTAATATGTCTATTTGTTTTAAGCATACATGCAACACTAGCTCATTCGACGATGGTGGAAAATATCCCTATGATTCTAGTGGTGCATATACCAATAACGATATGTGTGTATTTAAAATAAAATGTATAATATGAAAATTATAAATATTTACTTGCACATGGTGTACCTATAACTTTTGTTGTTTCAATGGAATAACATGTAGATGAGGGTGCTCAGAGAGGACAACAATCAATGACAATCAAACCAGTGGTGTTGACTACTCCTCTTGGTAAAAAACATAGTAATGATATTTGTACTATTGAAGCATGATATGAATAATAACTAACCATGTCCTTTTAACATTTTTTGTTATTGTAGTGGATGCCCCTATAGTGCATCAGCCTCAACATAATGCTACTAAAAGTAGTGCAATGCTTGAGATGACCCATCAACTTCTAGCATGAAAAGAGGGCCCAATAGATGAAGGGAAGTATCAAGAAGAATGTGATTATGATTATGATCCAGGAGGATATCGATGGCCACCCACCTTATCCAACTGGCTCAAAACAGTTTTTTAGGAAACTTACTACTTTTAGTAGTGATTGAGCGCCCTAAATGAAGCTCCTCATCAATACCTTTCCAATGATATATCGTGTGACCTAAACAGATATCGTATGCAAAAGCTACGACCCTAGGAAGTTTATGTACTAACTTACCCCAACGAGATACACATGAATTTTGGTGCTTCATCTCCTAGGGTTAGGTTTTTGAATGTCTAGGGTTTTGGTATTCATGTTTATTGTAAAAATTCCTTCAGAGCCTCATGGTACTCATCTTCTTGAAAATGAGCATAACCATCACATCTCTTCTAGAGATAAGATACTACCATTCTAGAAAGCTTGTTTTCAGTCTGCATTTTACAGTTTTCAACATATTTCTTATTTAATACAAGACAATTTTTATTGTATCTTTGTTATTGTTCATTGTTTGTCTGTGTTAATATTATAAATTTTTGGTTTCATTTCATTTTGCTCATAAATAAAGATCAGTGGTATCAGAGTGGTCTTCTCTTTGTCTTTTTCTTTAATGCATGTCCCTGATGCGGTCAGGGTATAGAGAGTTGGGTCTCAAGCTTGTGTCTCTTGAGGAAAACTTCTCTCGCACACCTAAAAAAATACCCATGGTGGGAGACAATAAAGATGATGGGACATGAGATCCTTTCAAAATGTTGCTCGAGGAATCCCTTAAGCGACAGAGGAATGAGATGATGGATAACTTTGCATAAATACTTCGACAATTGCCGAAAAGAGACGCATCCACCTCAAGCGGAGGCGTCACCCCCTTCAAGGTATAGATAAATTTTGATATTCCTATATTTGAAGGTCAAATAGATGTCGATGTTGTAGATAAATGGTTAAACCTTCTAGAAAGGTATTTTTCTATCCACAAATTTTCCGAAAGAGAAAATATTACATTTGTGCTCCTCAAGGTCGTCCCCCATGTTAAATATTGGTGGGAGACTTTTTGTGAGAAAAAGGTAATAGAGGGATCCACATTATTTGCAGTTTCACCCACTTGGGGATCCTTTAGGGATGATATTAAGAAAAAATTATAACCTATTGGAAGTTATGATGAATTATATATAATATGGACAACACTACGACAAGAAAGATACCAAACAGTTCCAGAGTTCACTAATGTCTTCCATACCTTGAGCACCAATATGGGTATCAAATATTCTGAGTGACATCTGGTGCTCAAGTACTGCTACTTTATGAATAGATACAACCAGAAAAAAATGGAGTTTTTGGGCATCTCTTCCTTAGGCACGAACTATCGATATGCCATCAAAATTGAGCAGAAGATGAAACAAAATATGCGACAGTTTGGGGCTGGGAAACCCTCACAATAGAAGCATGGAAAGGGAAACCCCAACCTGCAGAAAAAAGGATAGAGAAAATATGGGAAACCTCAGAACAACCAATCCAAGCCACAACCAAAGAAGGACAATGGGAATATGAAGAATGATACTGAGAAGTGGTACGAGTTCCATAAGATCCCCTGACATAACACAATTGATTTCCACTCAAATAAGTCATTGGTGGCCAAGGTAAAAGAGTTTGAATCAGATGCAGGTTTCGACTCTGAGTTAGAACTAGAAATGGGAAGATAGATTATTGATACAAAACCCAGTGCCACCGTTTCTACCACCAAGATCCATACTTATGAACCTGATGACCCATAAGAAAGTGAGCATCTCTTTCATTCATAGATGTGGGTAAACGACACTCCATTGCACTTCATCATTGATAGCGGTAGCCAAAAGAAACTCATATTAGTAGAGGTTGTCAAGTAGCTAGCCTTACCAATAATGACACACATGCATCCCTACATCATTGAATGGCTTCGTCGAGGAAGCGATCCTCACATTAGCCAACAGTGCCACCTGTCATATGACATCAAGGCATTCAAAGATGAGGTATTGTGTGATGTTTCTCCCCTTGAAGTTTGTGATGTTATTTTGGGCTAACCATATGAGTCTAGGCCTCACAGTGTTATTATTACTTTGAATATTAAATTTTACAGGATACCTGAGGTAGTCCCACCTAGTGCTATTTCCTTGATCTATGCCAAGAAATGAAGGAAGGTCATTTCTCAAAATGAGAAGTTTGTATTCTTTATGATTCTCTCTCAGAATGAGAGAAAGGTTGCAGCCACATCCATGGCCTCTACGACCGACCTCTCCATGCAGCAAAAGAAAGTGGATAAGGTCATGGAAGAATACAAAGACATATTCTCATCACCTACTGGGGTACCTCTTCACTGTTAGGTCAAGCATCCCATCGATCTGACCCCTGATGCACTGCTATCCAATGGGACAATCTATCATTTCTCTCTGCTATAAAATGAGGAGATCAAGCATCAGATCCAATAAATGCTCCACAAGGGGCACATCCGACCCAACTCATCACCTTGTGGAAGCCCAATCATGCAGGTGCAAAATAAAGATAGGACTTGGCAACTTTGCATCGATTATTAGTCCCTAAATAAAATCACAGTTATGAACCGGTACCCGATTGCAAGAATCAATGATCTTTTTTATCAGCTCAAGGGGGCCAAATACTTTAGTAATATTGATCTTAAGTCTGGATACCATCAGGTCCCAATAGAACCAATAGATGTATGGAAAACTACCTTCAAGTCAAAATAAGGTCTTTTTGAATGGCTGGCCATGCCCTTTGGTTTAAAAAATGCACCAACAACTTTCATGAGGATGATGGATGACATATTGTGGCCTTTCACTAATTATGTTTTGGCAGTGTATCTAGATGACATACTCATATACATCAAGACTTGGGAAGAACACTTGTAGCATATTCAGCAGGTTCTACACACTCTGGGAAACATAAGATATCGGGTTGTCAAAGCAGGGCAACTCCTGCACCAAGGCAAGTGGCTCAGCTAGGACCAAATTCAACAGAAAGTTCCTCATCTGATGGGGGCACTCAATGCAATGGGGACCATTAATTCCTAAGGGGAGAGTATTGATCTATTGGGATCTTAGTGGTCACCCACCTTAACCAACTGCCTCCAAATAGGTTTTTGGAAACTTATTATTTTTATTAGTTTTTCAGTTCCTAAACTTCGAGGGCCATTTTGAGGGCCTAAATGATGGTTTTTTTTTTTAGGTGATTAGGAACCTCAATGATGGCCAAAGGTGTTGATTTACCCCCCTAAATGAATCTCCTCATCAATACCTTTCCAACGAGATATTATGCGTTGTAAAAAAAGATCCTATGCAAAACTTACGACCCAGGGAAGTTGATGTACTAACTTACCCCAACGGGGTCCACATGACTTTTGGTGCTTCATCTTGTAGGGTTAGGTTTCTAGATGTGTACGGTTTCAAAATTCATTTTTGTTAAAAAATCCTTCAGATCCTCATGGTAATCATCTTTTTGCAAATGAGCATAGTTGTCACATCTCTTCTAAGAGATAAGATGCCACCATTCTAGCAAGCTTGTTTTTCAGTCTGCATTTTATAGTTTTCAACATATTTCTTATTTAATAGAAGCCAACTTTTACTATATATCTTTTATTGTTCACTGTGTCTCTGTGTTAATATTATGAATCTGTGGTTTCATTTTGTTCCACTCATAAATCCATATCATATTACTCGTGAATTATATAAAAAAGAAGAAACAAAAAGAGAAGTGATTGTACATATTTTGAGGACAAATTGTATTATTATAAATTATTGACGGTATTTTTTTTTGTTTTTCTAGTTATGCATGAACCTTATATGTTCAGTATGAATGTACCTTCTTTCTTTCATTTACCTTTAATTCTTGTTTTGCTACTTTTTATGCATGACTAGGTATGGAGAATTGAGAGTGAGGCAAACGGGGGGAGGGGCCAAATGAGCTTCCACCTTCACATGGTTGGTCATTTTTAGTAGAGAATAAATTATTCTTGAAACAAAGAGGAGATAATTTATGAGGTATTCCCCTTTAGTATTTATAAATCATTGTACATGTTTAATTATTATTCAACCATTTAACGTTTTATTCTCATTGAAAAATGCAAGCTCATAGTTGTTTGGTTTTTATTCAGCCATATGACTTTTATTGTGTTTGACAAATGCAAGTTTGTAGGGCAGTAACCTAAATGTTCCACAATGCATTTCCAACATGGTATAAATCATTTTCTTCTATTTCATCATGACATTTTCCTTCATTTCCTTGTATAATTAAATTCAAAATCCAAGGACAGATAATGGTGGAAACAACTATTATTCATTTAATAATATTTACTTTAGATATTATTGACTTAAGTTGATGTGGCATATTATGTTCTCCCTCAATATTTTTTTTTCCAATGTTCAATGTTTATAAACACCTATTCATAGGACTTGACGATGTAGAATGTTGGTTGGAGTTAGCGATTGATTCAATGAACATTGACACAAATATTGATAAATTAGATGGCACAAAAAACATGATTTCCACTTGCATACTTAACCTTCAAAATACCAAATGCATACTTATCATTCATAGAAACATTATTAGAATAAGATACTCAACAAGTGTTTGGAAGGATATTTGAAAATTTATGTGGAATATTGTATTAGTTTTTTTATTTCCAAATAAAAAACTCATGTTTTTCAAATTTGTCAAAATAAAAGAAGAAAATAACTTCATTGGGAGGGCATATTTTGATCTTACTAGAGATAACCTTTCTCCAAGGCTCCCGTATTTAAGAAAAAACTTTAGAGGCTAGAGTATTTTATCCATACAAATATATATAGCTCATTCCCATGACATCTCTAATTCTTTAAGGATCCAATCATGAGGCACAAGAATATTCCTTTCACCAATACAAACCTGAATACACTTCTTCTTTTTCCTAATACATGAACCCTCATCCTTATTTGTATCTTTGAAACCATATAAAAAATCATTCTCACATCCTCTAACACTCAACCAAAAACCCTACCTACCACTAAAACCCTTCGCCTTGCTTCCATCCTCCAAAGGCCTCCTCAATATATGTGACCTTATCTACTCACCTCTACATTTAAGGTTTCTTCCATAATTTTCATAGGCATGCTATTCCATGATTATTACACCCTTGCAAGTTCAAGCCTCCACTCCTAAGTTGCATGAAATGGGGAAACATCTGGAAGTTTTTGAAATGGGCACGTCAGGAAACGTGACCCTCCAAAATTGGAAATGTTGGGGGAAACATCATGTTGGAAATATGGCTACAACAGAGATGACGCAGATGATCAAGGTTGTCATTGATGGAAATCGATTGTGTATGGTGAACACAGATGCTGAATCACAGATGTTGAAACGTGGATGCTGGAACACGACTGCTGGAACACGACTGTTGGAACACGAATGTTGAAACACGAATGCTGGAACACGAATCTTTGGAACCACATTGCTGTATGCATTTCTTTGGAACAAATTTTGAACAGATCTTTGGAACCACCATTATTTATGTACATTCTTTTGGAACCACATTAGCTTTGGAACAGGATCTTGGAACAGAGGCTATTTGGAACATTGTTGGAACGAATCTTCCAGAGGCTCTGAATCTTTGGAGTTCCTGAATCTTGGAACCACCCACAGTAGCATGGCACCATTGCTTTGAACCATGACTATTTTGGAACAGGATCTTTGGAACCATTTGCTGGAACATGAATTTCTTTGGAACAGGATCTTGGGAACCATTCTTTGGGAACACATTTGCTGGAACCGGATGATGGAACCACAGGCTAACGGAGACCTGCAGTAGCTTTGGAACAGTGCATGAGTGTATGTGTAGAGGAAGCCCAGGAGTAAAGTGATTAATCCCAGGAGAGCAGTACAGCATGGGAAATACGAGGAAGAGCGAATAAAAGAAAAAGAAGCTGCAGGTTGGAGTTAAAGCTGAGAAAGACTTTTAGTCTAAAATTAGGTTGGCAGTTAAGACAGGAGGAAAAAAGCGTTGCATGATGTAATGCGTAGAGAAGGCATCTGAAAATTAGGATTGAGGAAAATCAAAGGAGATGATAGCATGGAAGCCGGAAGAAAGAATAAAGAGAGAGAAGCATAGTTGGAGTTAGAAGCATGGAAAACCCTCATGTGATGAATCTATGTCGGCTGACAGAGATGGTGTATTGTTGTTGAAGTAGAGAAAAGGCTCTGGTCTTAAGAGAAGGAGAAAGACACACTTGTGGGAGAAGGAGAATGGAAGCTTGATTCAGCCAGTGGTGACGTGATCAAAGCAATGAAAAGCAGAACTATGGGCTGATTAAGAAGATGAGATAGTTCGTCGGGCGGCATAGGAGAAATGGTAAGCAAGCTATATGAGAATAAGAAAATTTGTTTGAGAAAGATTTTGATTCAAGAAACTAGGGTGGTAGAGTGGTGCTAGAGAGACGTATGTCTCTTTCTTTGCAAGTAGGTGCTTGTAGAATCTGAAGGTTAGTGCCTTCACTTTCGGTTGATCTGAAGTAAAAGTGGGAGCTTCCACCCGATTAGAGTCTTTAGGATTCTGTAGAGATTGAATTGCTCGGCCAGTTGATGTACAGCAATCAGAGGTTATAGCCTCATAGGTTAGTGCTCATAAAAGATGAGTTTATACTTGAGGTGAGGTATACTTGGAACATCTTAAAGAGAGCGAGTTTTTCCCGGTTTGGGTTTCCTCTTGAAAAATATATGTCTCATACTTGTGAATGAAAAGATCTTTGTGCAATGTGATTCTTTATTTCTTTATGATATATGCTTGTAATTTTATAACCGCTGGTTTTTCTGATAAGAACTACTATACATAAGATTAAAAATGAGATTGAAGTCAAAATACAGGAAAATGGTTAATAATTTACAATGGCTTGATTCACCTCGGTTATTTTCATACACATGTGGTCTTAATTATGGGGAGAGGGTTCCTTTAAGTCAACAAGGAAGATCCTGTAGTGTAATCATGACTAGTCATGATGGTCCAACCAACAAGGCACCCATTTTTAATGTACAAATTTTGCCTTGGAAGGTAAGGATGAGAATATACTTAATGTCTCTAGGAGCAAATGTTTGGGAAGAAATAAACAGAAAGCAGGATATACAAAACCAAGCGTATTTACATCTAAGATGAAAATTAAGTTCACATTTAGTAAAGAAATTTATGAATGCCTATTCTGATTAGATGCAGGCAGATACAGATTTGTGAAGATAATGAATCTTAAAGCCTTTAAAGAATGTAGGAAAAGCTGATAGAGTAGCTATGAGGGAAATAGAGAGGATTAAAGATGCAAGCTACAAGAGCTCATGGGCAAAAGATTTGAACAGTGAGAATGAATGAGGTTGAAAACATAAGTAAGTTTTTTCTTGAGAGTTGATGAAATAGTAAATGCTATGGGGAGGTTTAGGAGAAACAATTGATGACTCATACAGTGAGGAAAATCTTGAGATCTCTACCTGTAAGATTCAATCCTAAAGTCTCGCAATAGAGGAGATGAGTGAACTCAAGACATTATCTCTTGATCAGTTGCTAGGAACTTTAGCTTATGAAATGAGGATCGGCCTTAGATCAAAACTCATCTAGGGGCTATCATTCAAAGCAGAAAAATCTGCAGATGCACAGGATGGATGAAATCGAGGCAAAATTGTAAGAAGGTTAAAATTTGGGTCCAGGGAAAGTACAACAAACTACCCTTTAAATTATTTCAGACGCATGGTAAGGTGGGGCATTTTGCTATCAAATGTCCCCACAAAGGAAATAAATGAAACCCGGTGAGTAGAAAGATTTCCAGGGAAGAAATATAATAACAAAAGGAAAATAAATATAGGAGAAAAAGAAAGTACTCGTATAGTAAAATAGTAAGTGATTCCTCTGAGAGCCTCAGGATAGTGAATCTTCCACAGAAACCAAGAAGATTGACTTCATGCTCATGGCCATGTAGAAGGAACTTGGTACAGATTGTTAGGGAGGATGATATGTCTCTGGCAGAAGTGAATGCATTGAGGCTGACTTGTACTCAGAAGAAATAAATAAATGAAGTAAAAAGAAAACAAAAAGCGATTATTAATCATCTATGAAACAAATACAATGGAACATTTCCCTATTAGAAGGCTAGAACTTGAAGAGAGGCGAGAAGAAAGATTAGAAGAAATCCCTAATGACTAAATTTGTAGAAGGAGTAAAAATCTAGATGTGAACATCTAGAAGAGGTATGTGATGAAGGAGTTCTAGAAAATGTCAAACTGGTATAAATGAGAATATCTCCTAGTATCAAAACTTGGAAAAGGCTGAAACAATATTTTAAATGGAATAGAGACCTCCCTGAGATAAATCTGAGGTCTAGGATATGAAGAAACAAAACAACATTGATAAAGTTAAAGGAATATAGAATCATCAAATGTGATTAAGTTTGAGCATTAGAGTTAAGAGGGTCTAAAATAGAAAATATTGGAACATGTCCATTTTCCAATAAAACAAACTCAAGTAATAAGAAAAAGCAAACAAATGTTGGTTCAATCAATAGGCACAAATGCAGCCGGAGTCCAAGAAAAGAGGTCAAATAGCAAAGATTGAATCTGGGGCCAGTCACAAACATGATGACCAAAAGTCAATATATTATCCTCCTAGGAATCAACCAAGATTAAGGAATGCTAATTTCTTCAATGGTTATTATTTATGCTGCTATAAATTTGGGCACAAAGCTGCAATTTATTTTTATAATCTAGGAAATATGCTACAGATCGATGTCGAAAATAGCATATCATCACAAAGATGCGTGCTTCCCCTACTCCAACAGAATTAAAAGCGGGATACCACACGAAATATAATCCATTTGATTCCCTTATACAAGTAGCAAACCAAAATGCTACAAAATTGTTCTAACTTTGGACAGTAGCCTCTGAGAATTCTACAATTTATGAAGCATTACAAAGTGAGAATTAAAAGCAGAATATCTAATTTGAACAAAATGCATACTGGAGAAAGAAAGATAAGTCTCATTGTAACCTTATTATCTCAGTTCAGGAAAGCAGAAGACCACTGAGTACATTGTGGCAGTAGGATATTTCAAAGCACATGTCAGGGGAGATAAAGGAGAATTTATTACACAATGCATTGGAAAACAACTTTGGAAACAATGCACGGGAAAGGAGTGGAGGAGCAGAGGAATGGATTAGTCTGAAGCCAGTGGAAGGGGAAAAGCTCAGAGCGTGTTATTTGTAGACGGGTTAAAACACAACCTTCTCAATGTAAGCCAGATGTGATAGGATGAAAGAGTTACATTTCTTTAAAGGCTATAAAATCAAAATTACCTTTCAGGGAAAACTGATGCTTGAGAAAGGTAAGAGCGGAGAAAATAAATGTTTACATTCTAAAAGAGAGGGGAAGAGAAGAATGTCATCTAAGTAAATATAGTGAAAGAAGTTGGCTATGGCATAGAGAGAGAGTGGGACACTTGCACTTTGATCATCTAATAAAACACAGAAACAGAGAAGCAGTAAGAAATTTCCCAGAAATATCAAAACCAAATGATACTGTGTGTAAAATGCATAGGGCCGGCGGAACTGAGTTTAAAATCAAAGTTTTCCATCATCAAAAGCCAAACCCCTTACAGTTAGTTCATGGTCTATGCTTGGCCCATCCAAGAAAGGAGGAAAGTGCTGAGGCAAGAAAACTATTTTTATGTGTTAGTTTATTGATGATTATTCCAGATTGCCTTGAGCTGAACTCTCCTCGTCTGTCAGATCTGATAGCTTTTTTTTTCCTTCCAGTCTGATTTTTCAAAGCGTTGACTGAAAATCAAGCTGGAAGGAAAATAAAAGCTATCCTCCTCTGTCAGATCTGATAGAGGAGGACAGTTCAGCTCAAGGCAATTCAAATATTTATGTGATGAGCATGGCATGAGAAGAGAATACACAATTGCAAAAACGCCTCAGCAAAATGGAGTAGTAGAAAAGCCGGACTCGACGATTCATGCAAATGGCACGATCAGTGTGAAGTGAAAGAAAGGATCTTCCTCAAAAGCTTACAGGTAGAAGCAATTCATACAGTATGCACATTCTTAATAAAAGCACATTTGAGACAGAGCAATAAGACTACATATCATCTATAGTTTGGAAGACTGCCACTATTAAGCACTTCACAAAGGTCTTTGGGAAGCAAATGTACATCAGAATAATAGTGAAAATGCAGGTAAAACTATGATGAGGGCTGATGAAGGAATCTTTCTAGGATATACTACAAATAGCAAAGGCTCTGAGATGCTATAACAGAACTACATAGAATAGTTGTGACATAGATGTGCAAAGTAGATGAGATATCATGGGAACACGATCCGAGGAGAGACTGAAGTGAAGTCAGGCTTGGATGAAGATAAAGAATAGAGTCCAAAAGTCCACGGGAGGAAGAATAAGGCAGGAGGATAGAAGAATGCTGTGACGGTACATAAAGGCCTTCTTCGAGAATTGTGAAGAAAGAATCATCTACAGAGAAAATCAAATCATTGGTAGTGAGAACAAGGAGTTTTATTTGAAAGGAAAATTTTGGCAGGAATCTGAAAGTCTCATATAGCATTTTATCTACAATTGAACCCAAAAGCTTTAATGAAATATGAGAACAAAGAAATTGGATATGACCATGAATGAGGAGTTGGACAGTTAGAAAGACAACACACAGGATCTTGTGCCTAGACCTTCAGACGAGAATGTGATTGGATCAAAATGAGTCTTTAAGAATAAGTTAGATGAAGAGGGTCAGATTGTGAGAAATAAAACAAGACTAGTCACAGGGATATGCACAATTGAAAGACAGAGAGACTTTGATGAAAGCATTTACTCCGATGCTTAAAAATGGAGTTAAGAATATTTTAGCTATGCATGGTTCACAAATGATTCAAAGTATACCGGATGGATGTCAAATCAACATTACAGATACAGAATTTAGAAGAAAGTATATATGGAGCAACCCGAAGGTTTTTCCCTCACAGATAAACGACTATATTTTACAAAATTGAAAAAAGGCATTATATAGGTTAAGAGCCTCTGAGGCGCGAGGATGCAGTACATGGGAGACTGGACAAATATCTGCATGATAAAGGAAGCTAGGAAGGGTCTGCGGATGCTTGGTTGTATATAATCACGAAGGTGTTGATTCACTGGTTGTACTAGTTTATGTTGATGACATTACTTTTGGTTGTACTATGCTCCTGCATTCAATGGTTTGCTAATGCAATGAAATCTGAATTTAAGATGTCTATGTTTGGAGAGATTTCATACTTCCTCGGTCTTCAAATTGCTCATAATGATGAAGGTTTATTCCTCTCCCAGAGAAGTATTTAAGGGAGATGATGAAAAGGTTTCAAATGGGAGATGCTAAACCTGTGGGCACACCCATGGTCATTGGGCACCGATTGAGCAAAGGAATGGCCTGCAGTGGATCAAGAGATGCATGAGATCTATGATAGAATGCACTGTACATCACTATAACAAAGACCCGGACACAAATGCATGTTGTTGGGATGGTGGGAAGATTTCAAGCCCTTCTCATACAGAGTCCTTAGTAGGTATCCAAAGGGTTTCAAAATATCTAGAAAGAGGCACTCATCTTATGGTTTGTGGTACTGAAATCAAAGATTTTTGGTGACTAAGCATATTCCAGGATCACAGTTAGACAGAGTGTGAGATGAAGAGCACTAGTGGAGGTGCATTCTTTTTGGAGATTAGTTAGTTTACATACTTCAAGCAGAAGCAAGGGACTATGGCTTTGTCTACTTATGAGCCGAATATATTGCAGTGGCATGTTGTCTCAGTGTATGGATGATCTGACTCTTGTGGACTTGAAGGTAACTTATGAAGAACCCATTCCTCTTCCTTTGTGATAATCTGAGTACTATTAGTGTTCCAGAGAATCAGTTCTTCATTTTCAGGAATGAAGCATCCTTCCCTCTGATATCATTTCTTAAAAGATGGGTTGCAATAAAATTGATACGATTCACGATTACATTCCCTCCATGAACAGTTAAATTATATTTATAGTAGATTACGAGAGACACAGTTTAGATACCTCCAGACCCAGGAAGATGGGTGTCCTACCTATTCCTAA
Organism: Picea sitchensis; assembly: GCA_010110895.2. Classification (NCBI taxonomy): domain Eukaryota; kingdom Viridiplantae; phylum Streptophyta; class Pinopsida; order Pinales; family Pinaceae; genus Picea; species Picea sitchensis. The sequence goes on from SNQJ01S0030146.1 coordinate 36,848, forward strand.
TAATCTACTGCACTTTGTCCCGGAGATGATGTATATATGAGATCACTGAAGAGACATTTTAGATCTTCTATGCTCCATTATTGAATATATGAGTGTAGTTGTGTTGAGTTTGGTTATGAACAACAAGATTGACTTATACATAAAATTTGTTTTTTTTAGTAATATGGAAAGGCCCATTTGGTAGCATGAAGCCCGATTAAAGATTAAGAAGACTATAGAAGAAAATTTCGCGAAGCGGGCTAAGGAAAATGTGAGCCGGATGTTGATTAGATGATTGAAAATTTATATCGAGGACAGACATAGTTGATTGAATTCAAAGGAAGTCCATGGGGATCTTTCACACATCTTTGAACTTAAGCAGGGAAGTTACGTGAAAATTACATAAAAGGTCAGTAGCTGATACCTTTCTCGAATTATAGTTAAGTGCATGATCAGAGACATGAAGAGAATGATTTAATCTATGTCAGGGAGCAATGAAAGAGACTTATGTACCATCAATGTAGGGGAGATTGTTGGAAATATGGCTACCATGAAGATAGCTTATGAGATGATAGGAGTTGTCGTGATGCTTGTCGATTGTATAGTGAACCACCGAGATCTTTGAATCAGAGATGTTGAAGCAATGGATCTTTGGAACCACATTCTTGGAACCACAGCTGTTGGAACCTTGAATCTTGGCTCTGAATCTGGAACCACCTGAATCTTTGGAACTCTGACTGCTGCTGTGCTTATTCTTTGGAACCACATTGCTGGAACAGATCTTTGGAACCATTGTAACCACATTGCTGAACAGGCTAACTGGAACAAGGATCTTGGAACCACAATTGCTGGAACAGTACGTGGAATACGAATCGCAGAAACCACTGAATCTTTGGAACCACGAATCTGGAACCATTCTTTGTAACAATTTCTTTGGAACCTACATTCTTTGGAACAGGATCTTTTGAACCACATTTCTTGGAACCATTGCTGGAACACGGATCTGGAACACAGGTGTTGGAACACAATTGCTGGAACACGGATGTTGGAACACATTCTTTGGAACCATTGCTTGGAACCACCGCAGTGCATGAGAGTGGCATGTGTGTAGAGTGATAAAGGCAGTTAGGAAAATCAGAGAGAGAGCGATGGCATGCAGGAGAGAACAAATAAAAGAAAAGGAGAAACTGCAGGTTGGAGTTAAGAAAGCTGAGAAAGACTTTTAGTGCAAATTAATTTGTGATTAAAATTGAGGAGAACACGGTATGATGTAGCATCACGTAGAGAAGGCAATACAAAAGTGATTCAGAAAATCAAGGAGAATGATAGCATACAAAAGCAGAAGAAAGAATGAAAAAAAAGCTGTGAATTTGGAGTTGAAGCCTTGTGGAAAACCCTCATGTGGTCTATCTATAATCTTGTGGAACATAGATGGAGTATTCTTTATTGAAGTGGGAAAAGAGGAAGCGCTCTGGATGTGAGAAAGAAGGAGAAGAACCTGCATGTGGGGAAGAATTTTGAGAATGGAGCTAGATGTGATGAAGTTGAAGCTGAGATCAAGGCAATGAAAGCAGAATTTGTATTTGTGATTAAAGGAATCGAGAGATGGTTAAATGGTACGGCCTGCTTGATAGTAAGCTATATTAGAATAAGCAAATTTGTTTGAGAAAGATTTTATTCAAGAAACTAGGGTGATAGTAGAATTGGTGCCTAGGAGGCCATTATGTCTCTTTCTCACCACACAAGTGGGTGCTTATAGAATCTGAAGGTTAGTGCCTTCCTCAGTTGAATGCCTGAAGTAAAAGGATGTGGGAGCCTTCACCCAGTGGGTGTAGGGATTCTGTGGGAGTTGGTGCCCTCAGCCAGTTGGTGTTGGCAATCAGAGGTTATAGCCTATATGGAATTTGAGGAGTGTTCATAAAAGATGAGTTGTAACGTAGTTGGTGCTTGCTTAACATCTTAAGAGACGAGGTTTTTCCCGGGTTGGGTTCCTCTTGAAAATATGTATCTCATACTTGTGAATGGATGCTGTGTATTGTGATTGTTGTTCTTTATGATATATACTTTATGTTTACAACACTGGTTTTCACAATAAAGACTTACTGCTACTAATATTAATGATTCGAAGTCAAAATAGAGAATGGTTAATAATTTACAATAGCACAGTTCACCCCCCCTCTCAGTAATAAAAAAAAAATTCACTAAAAAAAAAAAAAAAAACACCATGTATATATATATATATATATATATATATATATATATATGGAAACACAAGATTATATTTTTGAAAGATATATATATATATATATATATATATATGAAACACAAATTATATTTTAGAAAGGAAAACCATGTCTATATTAATAGGAAATTCAGTAGAAACTTTGTAATCTTGCCAATCTTGAAATCCTGAAAACCGTTAAGTCTGCTGAATTTTGAATGGGACCTAAAATTCTACTTTCTCCATATGAAGTCCAATGAGGTTGCAATCACTCTCAAACATCCTGAAACAATTAATGGTAATGTTAAAAATTTAATTAAGGGTAACAATAAACAATAATGATAAAGGAAATGAAAGATAAAGGAGAATGTCACTTTTTATTTACGAATTTACCATTAACATTAATTACTAGGGTGGGTGAAATGTTGATGATAGTTGGACATATTTTAAATGTTTATTAGTGGTTAATGAGGGGCATTTTTTCCACCTAAGGGACCTGCGGTCCTATTGGCTGTTTGGAAAGGTCCACAAACAGACAAAAATCCATTGAAACAACTATCATGCTAGTTGAAACACCTCTAAAATACTGGCAGACGTACACTATGACGTTTCCAAATCGGGAAATGTGGTATGATACAATTATCGGTGTTTCAACGATGTTTCATACTTGCTTAGACATTTAGACACATTTTAGGTACTGGTATGACACCTAAGGGGCCATTTCCTACAACATAGCTTGACTCCCATGGATCCTTACTCCCACATATTTGGATCACCTAGTTGAAGTTTTAGGTGTTTGGAAATGGACAGAACCACCTTGTCGTCATTTTCTCACAACCCTTGTGTGATTTCTATAAATGTCAAGATGTCATTTAATGAATTTACATCATTTTTAAGACTATATAGTTTTGGATAATGTCCTCCTAGTCTTATTTATGTAGAAAATACTTCCTCTATTTCGAAAATTGTTGTGGCTAATACAATCAAGCATCAACCCTAGTTCTACCAAAATTATGGGCTCATTCATCATTTTGTTGTCGTGTGGCCTAGATTGGTCGATTTAAAAAACTAAATTTCTCAAATCTATAATCCCTTTTTATTGAAGGATCGTTATGTCTATCAATATGCATGGGGTTTATTCAATGTATAATTTGATGCAATTCCAAATAGGGGTATTATTCTCCATTCTGGACACTATTTTTGGGGATTTTATCACCTCTACAAGCATCCCCAATACCTTACACTATGCAAGATACCGTTGGAAATGGAGAACCTTCAATAATGGTTGGAACACTGGTTGGAGAACCATGTATAACATGAGAAGGGTGCCTATAGACCCACCTAGTGTGTACCTACTTAGAATCTTCACTTCACTATGCTTGTTGGGGCCTCTCTCTTGACGCAATGCAACAAGATCCAATTTGTTGGATCGATAAATTAGTGCATCCCTAACCTTGACAAAATGCAGTGAAACCCACAGAGAGTAATGAGAAAGAGCACATAGTCAGACCCACAGATGGCCCAAGTGTGGAAACTCGGTAAAATTCGATCTTAAAACAAATTCAAAAATTTCACCTCAAAACTTGAGGTTCCCCAAATCTATTTCCAATGAACTTTCAACATTAACTATGAATCTCAAATATAAATTACAATAACATATTGCATTTCTGTGCAACCAACATACATAAGGAAACACATAAAAATATAAAGTGAAACAATGTACTTCGAGGGGAGTGTTAATCCCTAATATTGGCTCATTACCCCTTAATTGGGTCATATTACATTAGTAATGTTATTTTATTTATGTCGGATTTATTCCATTAGTTGTAATTATACCTCCTAGTCTCCTATATATACCAAGGAGACATTTTCATTTGGAATCAT
>SNQJ01S0030146.1:65295-79282 GCA_010110895.2 Picea sitchensis
AAATATGGACTAAACCACATATCAATGAATCCATCATGAATATGTCCTCGAATAAAGTGCATATGAACGTCAGTGTGCTTGGTCCACTTCTTATGAACTCGGTCTCTACAAATCTTGAGAGTACTTTGATTATCATAACATATAACTATCAGATGATGAAAATGAACTCCTAACTCTATAAGAAATTGTTGCAACCAAATAGCCTCAGTAGTAACATTCATTGCACTCTTGTACTCTGCATCTCCTGAGGTGCTTTATTATGAGGAATTTATGTTCCTCATAATATAAACATTAGTATTGAGGTTTTATTGAGGAACATAATATGCCCGAGGTGCTTTATTAAGTCCATACAAAGACTTCCTCAACCTGAAAACTAATGATTGATCCTGAAAATATCCATCTAGATACTTCATATATATATCCTTATTATGATATCCATGTAAGAATGCATTCTTCACATCCAGATGGTGTACCTCCCACTTTCTAGTTGTTGCACTAGCTAGAGCTAATCAAATGGAATCAATCTTGGCAACCTGTGCAAAATTCTCCTCATAGTAAATGCCTTGTACATGTGAGAAACCTTCATCTATTAATTGATCCTTATACTTTGTAATGTATCCATAAACATCGCTCTTTATATTGAAAATCCACTTATATCTAACAAGCTTCATGTTGGAAGGTAGAGGAACAAACCCCCATGTGTTCTTTTCTATCAAGGAATTGTACTCCTCTTTCATAGATTACTCCCAATGGGGGTTTCCTTTGTCCTCTGCATAATACTGAGGATCTGATCCAATTACCATAAAACAATAAATATGTAGCAATGTATTGATGATAGTAAAATATTATGGAGGCTCCATAAACTGAGATCTGGTTCTTTGTGGATCGACATGATCACCCACTAGATCACTTGCTTTGTGAAGAGTCTATTGTGCCCATCGTGGTCGATGCTATGAACTTGAAAATTATTTATGCTGATAAGAAATATAATATATATCAGACTCACATATATTATCCTAAATATGATCAGAATAAGTCACAAATTTCTGCAACTAGTGGCAGTGGAGATGGAGGTGTGGACTGCTCCAAAAGTACATGTGAAGGACCATATTCAAAATTAACACTCCTTTGAATGAATAGTGTATATGAAGTAGTATCTAATGACATGTATCACTTCAATCCCTCTACATATCCAAAAAAAAAAAACACTCCTTACTTTGAGCTTCCATAGCTTTACTCCTATCGGAAGGGATCTTAGCCCATGCACATGAATACAAAATTATGAATTGAGTGACTTCTAGTTTCTTCTTGCTCCAAGCCTCATATGGATTAAATCCCTTGACTAATTTACAAGGAAATATATTATGAATTTAGGCTGCATAGTTGATATCTTCAGCCCATAAGTTTGGAGGTAGTGCTCTAGCCTGGAACATACAATTGGCCATCTCTTTCAATGTTCTATTCTTTCTCTCCACTACCTCATTCTACTATGAAGTATATGGAAATGTGTGTTGCAAATCTATACCTAATTTTGAATATGGATGCTCAACATCCTTTTTCACATACTTTCCTCCATTTTCTGTACAAGGCTTCTTAATCCTCTTCCTTGTTTGGTTCTCAACTAGATGCTTGAAATATTTAAGACACTCAAAGACCTTATATTTTAATTTGAGAAAGTAGACCCATGTATATCTCAAAAAATAATTAATGAAAGTAATAACATACTTAGATTTACTAATCAATGGGTGTAGGAAAGGACCTATAATGTCACTGTGAATGAACTCTAGAAGTGATGATGCCCTCCATTATTTACCTATGTTGAACTTCTCCTAGAGATGTTTTCCTAGTAAGCAACCCTCACAAACTCCATTTATGTACTAAATGTGGGGTATCCATCTACCATTCCACCCTTACTAGGCTTATCTAAATATTTAAAATTCAAATGCCCAAAGCTATCATGCCACAACCTGGACTCTTCATTTTCATGTGAAGTGAGAGAAGGTATACAACCTAAAATGGCGATTAACCTCAACAATGACAATTTTTGAACCATATGAAAAGTCAGGAATACTAACTGAGTCCAGAGTGAAATCCACTATCTTCCCTGAACCCGAATGAGTGATTTAATAGATGGAGAGAATATTTATTGAAATATTTGGAACATGAAGTACATCTTGAAATCATATATGGTGTATATCTACTTTACCCCTACTACACACCTCTGCAGGAGAATCATCTCCCATGAAGATCGATTGTCTGGAACAAGTCTCCAAGTATGAGAAAAGTTTATCTTATGAGGCCATGTGATGGGTAGCCACTGAATCAAGAACCAAAGCATTAGGAGAATGTTAAATATAAATTAATGCATGACCATTACCTCTTTCTGATGATGGATTTTTCCTTACATTATCTGGAATACAATCCTCGAGGCGGTGTTGCTCAAGTGTTTGTGCCATGATATCTATGGTATTTGTAATGCAAGAACTATCATGATGAAATCCCTTGTTATAATAAGAACACCTTGCCTTCTCCTTATTTCCTTTTCATTCCTTGGAACTCGAAATCTCATCTGTGGAATTTTATTTACCTTCCTTCTTGTTATCTTTCTCCTTCTTACCCTTGTTCTTCTACTTATTATTATTCAAACTTCCTTGACCTATAAGCGCATGGGTATTGGAATTCTTGAGTGCCCCTATTTGGATGATATTTGTTTTCTCATGGATAAGTAACTCCATGAAATCATATAGGGATGGAATATTCCATGTATACCCCATAGTTAACGTAGTATTATGAAAAGAAGTGTAGACATAATACTCTGGTCCTAATTTTGTTAGAATTGAAATGATTAATTTTTCATCTTTCTTATCAATTCCACAATCCTTAGCATGAGAAAGAAAAGTTTTAAAATTACAGAAATAGTCTGTAGGGTCTCAAAATATCTTAGATTCAATGCATGCATATTTTTCTCCTAGCAAATCTTTCTTTCCTAGCAAATCCTTCAACTTTGTCCATACATCGTTAGGAGTCTTAGAAGTATCAAAATGGAAGAGGAGATATGGAGAGATGCTCAAGCACAATATCCCATAGGATTCATCCATTCTATTGAATTATTTTTATTTCTCTATGACTTAAGTAGGCTCGACCTCAGTCCCCATGGTGATCCTATACAAGCGCTTTCTTCAAAGTAGAAGCTCTATCTTGGGCTTCCACTAGAAGTAGTTGAAGGGTGTCAAGATCACTAAAGAATATGGATGATACATAGTTCTCTATGGGATGTCCAATATGATATATAAACCTATAATAAAATTGAATACTCCCTCACAATAATGTCTCTAATACCATGTAGGATTAAATCACAATCCAAGACCTAATTGTGTGAAGGAAATACTACAATAGCTAATTGCAAAAGAGAAAGAGGAGAGCGAAAAATAGAATCAATCTTCACACATATGAGACTAAGAAACCAACTCTAATAGAAAAAAATTAATCCTTGACAATGATTACAATATATAGGACTATCCACATGAGGAGTAATGCACACTAGGTTGGGATTTCCATGTGTATGCTCAATTAAAAATGTAACTTCTCCCAATAACAATAATTAACTAAAGTCAAAAGTTGCTAATAATAAGAAAAGGTCAAAAATATAGGTGAGAAATTAGTGAGAAATCTACATGAAGTCAACATGCATTCCATAATATAAAACAATTCCTAGAATAAGACTAGAGTCCAAGAATGGAATTAAAGTCCCAACTGAGTCATAATTTGCTAATTATGGAAAGTCACTAAATAAGTGAAGTGAGTTAACTCCAAGTATTAGATGGGTAATGCACACTTCCCTAGGAGGATATTATTATCAATAAAGTGTTCTCTATAGCCATTAAATAAGAAATATCTCTTAAAATTAAGGAAACAAGAATTATCTCCTAAAAAATAGGAATTTTCTTAATGGTGGCTAAAAACTAGGAATTGGCGTAATGGTAGCTAAAAAAAGGAATTTTCCTAATGGTGGTTTATAATCCCATGGTTTTGATAACCCATGGTATTTTCCCATGGTATTACATATAGTAATCCATTGGATAAAAGTATACCCACTATAAATAGACATGTTATAAATAACAATCCTCCTAAACACTTAGGAAAAACAGTCCTCCTAAATAGTAGGAAAAATGGAAAAAATGAGTTTGTCACTAAGTATGTAGTTGAGCATGTACCCAAACATCCATCAATGTATGTAATAGCTATTGGGGTATGATGACAAGAATGGAAGGGGGTAAATATTCCTCTCCACCCGAAGTCTGAATTTTGTTATTGTTGCTCATCCTTCAGAGCCTATTGCTCCTTATTATATACCACTCTTAATGACTCTGGAGTAATCCTATATGCCAATATCTCCTTTAAATTAACATATATTATTACAAATATATTTCGATGTACTAGAATGAACATCCTATAATCCTTTTAGGTCTCATTGTACCCCATAAATATACCCTTTTGTACTAAAGGATATAGATTTATCCTCTTCTCCAGAGGAAAATGGATGTAAATTGGACAACCAAAGATCCTCAAATGACCAATATATAGCTTCACTCCTGATAATGCCTCCTCTAGAGTCTTGACCCCCAATATCCTATGAGGATTCATGTTTTGCACATACACTATTGTGATACATGAATCTTCCCATAGGAACATAAGAAACTCCTAGTCATGCATCATTTCCTTGGAAAAACTAATGATGGACCGATTATTTCTATCCATAAACCAATTCTGCTAACGGTTGGATGAGACTGTCAACTCCCTCTTGATCTATGCCTCCTTGAAGTCATAGGAGGTGTAATATCCTTCATTATTTGACCTCAATACCTTGATCTTCTTACCTTTATAGTTCTCTAACTAAGCTCTGAACTCCTAAAACTGACTTAAGACCTCATTGTTGGTCTTCATAATTAAGATCCATGTTTTCCTGGAAAAATAATCAATAAGCATCACATAGTATGACGATCCCTGTAATGATGCTATTGACATAGACCCACTCACATATGAGTGGATAATATCCAATATCCCCTTGGACCTACTCCCGCTGTTAGGAAAAGTATCCTTGGACCTACTCCCGCTGCTTAATTATGAACTTTGGAAGAACTGTAAAAATCCCCCTCAAAATCAGAAAATCATTGTAGTGTAGGTGTCCCAACCTCATGTTCCAAAACTCACATAGGTTTTCACTGTCGTGTACTAAATCATGAACAAGCTTTCCCTGTAACCTGTATAAATTTCCTTCTCTAACCCCAATGACCACTACATTTTCCATGATATCTTTCTCTGGATGTATGAGTACCTTCCCTCTCTGAAAAGTGATGAAAAAACCTCTATCCTCCATAATTGATATTGAAAGAAAAATCTTCTTCAAACCTATTACGTAAAGCACATTCTGGGAATCCAATGAACCCCTTGACTTGAGATGGAACATAACCTTTTCCTCTCCCTTCACTACATAACTGGCATCATAACCAATCTCCACATGCACATTTGAGTCACTCTCCATGAGAAAGATAAACATATCCCATTCTTCTATCATATGATGAGATGAATCACTATTCAAGAACCAAGCACTCCTCACTACTGTGTTGGTATAAAGTCATGAAACCCATGAGTAATCATTCTCAAACTTCATTGAAAGCTCATAAAGTTGCATCTCTATTGATGTTGTTGTCTGTGTCTTTCCATTACCCTTCTTTTTCTTCTCTAGACACTGAGATGCATAATTTTGATTCTTTTGACATGAGAAACACTTGATTTTACTCAAGTCCTTCTTCCTTCCTGCTGTGATGAACCTCCATCATTCTTACCCTTCTTGATAGAACTCTTTCCTTTTCACTTCCTTGTATTACTAACAAGAGCCAAGTTCTCTTCACTAACTCCATGTTTTTTTCTCTTAGACTCCTCTCGAGTCTCTTCTTGGATGCAAACATCCAAAAGTATCTGCCAATTTGAGATATTTTGCTGAGCGATGACTCCCTTGACAAATGGTTCACAATACTTGGTAAGACCATTCATTGCCACATTCACAATATCTACGTCTTGTTTCTTCTCTCCTATGGCTACAAGATGATCATGTACCTATTTGATCCTCAAAAGACAGATGGTGACATTATCATATCTAGACATTTGTATCAATCTAAGTTTATTCCTTGTGACCATATTCATATTCATGTTTGTGATATGGAATAACCCTACCAAGGAGTCACACATCTCTCTGTATGTCTTCTTCTCAGATAAGTGAGGAAATAGATGATCCTTCACTAAATCCAAGATGACCCTCTATTCTTTGATATCCTTCTTGTTGTGAGCCTTCAAATATACTAGATCTATTGGTGGANAACAACTTTATCCACTAACTACCAAAGGTCATACTCCTTAAACACCAAAGTTACTCTTTCTTTCTAAGAGAGTAAATTTGATTCTCCATCCAATCTATCTTTAACTCTTAATGGTGTTGCTTCCATCCCTGAGACTTGATAACCTTCCCTGGAGATAACCTATTGTTGAAACTGGCCATGTACTAACCTATACGGAATTGTACGTGCCTTTGAACACTAGAACCCACGTGTGTACATGCATGTGCACACTAACACCATCGTATGCACATGCATATGAAAACTACCAGACGTGTGTGTATGTTCATGTGCACACTTAGACCCACGTATGTACATGCCTGTGCAAACTAGAACTCATGTTTGTAGATGCCTGTTTCTTCTTGGAACTTGCATACAATTTTGTAAACCTACAAAACCCTAGTTGTTACACATGAAAATGTTACAATTAGGTCTATTACACACCTTAAGTGTCATATTCACCTTACTAAGTGCCGCATGCACTTTATCAAGTGTCATAGGAACATTACTAAGTGTCGCATTCACTTTATCAAGTGTCACAATATTGACACCATGAAAGAAATTTTTTCACAATCCCTAGTCATATTTTAGGAGAATTTTATCATATTTAGGTCAAAATACTATGTACACATGTATTATTCATTTTTATTGAAAAACGGAAATTAATTTAGTGTGAAAATACACCTCACATTATTTTCCTAATCTCAAGGAGAAGTGGAGAATCTCATGGATGGTTGAGATATTTTCTCAAACCAATATCCTAATTTTATGGATATTGAGAGATGTTTCCTCCATAAAATACTTGAGATATGTTTTCTCCCTAAAATCCTCGAGAGATATTTTCTCCCTAAAAATCTTGGAGAGCATAATTTAGTTGATCTAGTAAGTTATTTCTTCCATGGTGGTTAAGCCTCCAAATCCTATATAATGAGGGGATTCCAAGGTGAAAGGGAGAGATGAGAAAGTGGGTATATGATACTTATGATGTTAAGAGAAACGTATTTAGAGTGCATTCAAGGATTGTATTGGAATCTTGGAGGAATCCTAGCGCAACAAGGTTGTAAGTTCCCATGTTTTAATAATACATAACTTTGCCTATTTCCTTCGCACTATTGTTTATACATGTATGTATATATAAATAGATATGTTCTTGTATAACCATACTTTTTAGGAGTATAAGTTATTGTTATTTTTCTTTCAGACTTTCTTCATTGTGATAGGAGCTTGGACAAGAAGGCCAAAGCTTGAAGATCAATGACGACAACCGTTGAAAAGGAGTAAGTGACATTTTTTTCTTATATCTTCTCTTCCCATAGACATAAATAATAGATATAAAGGAATGTTAGTGTCCATTTGTTTCTTTTTCCGTCTTGGTCAATAGGGGTCTATATATCCAAGGGATATTTCACCTACCTGTAGGGGAAATATTTTGTAAGACTAGTTCTGCCTCAGTACGAGTGTTTCCCTGAAATCCATCCTTTGATTTCTCCTGGTGGTTATGGATCTACTATGGATATGAGATATAACTTCCTTTCAGATCATGTTCTTTGATATCATGTTGAAATTTCTCCTACCTAGCACCTGACAGTCAATTTCAAATAAATCACTTATTTAATTAAAGAACAGTCGAGTAATCAACTAAACATGTAGTGGAAGCATAAACTAGGAAACCAAATCAAGAACACATAAACACCAATATTTTTGGGTAGATACCCCTGGAAAAACAAAGGAGGGAAAAACAGTGATGAGAATGATTTTATTATTCTAAAACCAATTTTCTCGTAACAGGGTAATGGCCCACTGAGATAAATACAATTGCAGACAAACTTGGAAAATCCTGACATGCTGTATGAACTAGAACTGCACACTTATCGAGGTGTACATGAATTTTCTTCAACAAACCCATGTATGTATGTGACTATATCCACCGATACCCATGTACACATATAGAAAACCTGTACAAAATATCCATATGGCGCGACACTCTCTTGTGGCTTCATCTCACTGAAACCCACCTGCAAGATCCTTTGTTGTCTCTTATCCTTGACCTAATATCTAGATGGAATTCCTTCTCCACCTATCCAACATATTCAATAATAGTCATTCATGATCCAAATTTGTCAAAATTAAATCCTCTACTCTCAAGAATCTCAAGTATCAAGTCTCTTCCTCCTTCACCGTATCCTTTCTTTCATAATCATGATTTATAATCTATTTCTAATATCCAAAGTGATTGGCAATTGAGATTACTTCTCACACTTACTTGACATTTAGAAACACGATAATTAATTTTAGCACTTTCCTTAAATAACTCAATTTACTAATTACAGAATTAATTAATAAATAAAATTTACTTTAACGATTCCTTTAATTAGAGAAATTCAAGAGTAGAATGATTTGGATGATTTCCACATGTCTAGACAGATGAACCTATGCATAAATACATGTTTGATGATATATTACACATCTAAGTGTCACACTTAAGTGTCATAAGTGTCACAATTATTATACACCTAAGTGTCGCACTATCAAATGTCACACCCAAGTGTTGAACTTAAGTGTCTCACTTTACCAAGTGTCATAATTTCATCACCGTGAGAAAGTGTGATGAAGAAAACTATCATTTGGATGTCAAATACTACCTTTTTCCTTGATGTTTTTCCCTTGTTTGATATTCATCACCCCCGATCCTTTATAAAAGGAGGGATAAACCATGATCATTGCTCCCCAATACACTTAGAGGGAGTTATAGTATCACCCTATCCTGATTTATGAAGGGGCGATGAAGTAGTTGTAACCATCATGCCTTTTTTTGTGAGGTAGTTTTCAAGCGATTTTAATTGGTTAAGGGATTGGTTTGAGCTACCTCATATTCAAGGAAAGATCATTGTTGTTGTTTCAACCAAATCCTCATTTGATCACATCCTCTCCTCAAAACTTCTTATGGTTGTGATGCCTCAAATTCTATATAATNGCGATTTTAATTGGTTAAGGGATTGGTTTGAGCTACCTCATATTCAAGGAAAGATCATTGTTGTTGTTTCAACCAAATCCTCATTTGATCACATCCTCTCCTCAAAACTTCTTATGGTTGTGATGCCTCAAATTCTATATAATGGAGACCATTATTTAGTGAAATAGAGAGAACTTAGAGCATCATACTTGTGATTTTGTGACATTCAAGGGGATGGGAATGAGATCTAGGAGGAGTTGTTGCAATATAAACATTGGGATTGTAAGTGCTTCAGTATTGATTGCTTTCCATTAATATATAACTTGGCCTATTCCTTTCATGCATATGTGTTAACTATATGCATGTATATTGTTGTATAATTCATCATAGATAGATCTGTTCTACTTGACGATACATTGTATAAGAATAAGGTATTGTTTTGTTCTCTACAAGAATTCTCTTAGATATTGGACATCAAGATCAAGAGCTGGAGAAGCAGAGACAACTGATGGAAAAGAGGTAAGTCTTCTATCCTCATCTTCACACTATGATTGTTGGAATAGACAATAAATATAGAGGGAAAATAGTAAACCATTTTTTTCTCTCTGTCTTAGATCAAAGGGGTCTTGATCCAAGTGCAGTTTCACCTTCCCATAGAGGAAACTTTTCAACAATAGAAATTGGTGACTCCACTAGGGAATCAGTCTCTTTGATATTTCCTTAGTGTCTTCTAGCATTTTGAAGTTTTTATTGTTACTTGATATTGTTGACTTGGATGTTTTTTCTTTGATTTCTCCCCTTCTCTCATCATCATTGGGAAGCTCATTAAGTCAAACACCTAACCTTTTCTTATATTTGGGGAAAATTTGTGTATTTTAAACACTTTATAGGATTCATCGTCTCTTCATAAGGGAGTACAAGATGATAATAACCCGATCATCACCTCCCCACACTGTCTTAGGGAGTGATAATCCCTTGTTCTTCACCCTATCTATATTGTTACATGGTTGATAGTCCTTGTTTAGAGTGAATATGGAGCTTATTTTGCCTCATTTCTGTCAGTTCTTTGTTTTATAACTTTACATTAGAATACTCTATGCTTGATTATGAATTTAATTAATTGAAGTTTAATGATTATCATATGTTTTGTTTCCTCTTTTGAGTTTGAAATCCATTCAAATTGTGAAATGTACATGAATTACCTAGGTTAATTTGATCCTTTGGCCGAGTCTATGCCATCAGTAGCTTGATCCTCATTATTTGTAGGTATTCAAAATTTTGTTACCTTAATTCCAAATCTTTCTAAGTGTTTTACTTGTTTGTTTCTGGGATCATTTTCATTGATTTGGAGGTTGCTTATGTTGCATTAAGCCTTTTTTTTTAGTCTCTCATTTTTCTCCTCTTGGGAAAACTTCTGATCCCTTGAGTGTACTCCTGCACTCTTTGGACTTGCAACAACTTCGAATTGATTCTTAATTTTTCTACTTGATTCTTGAGGTTTCAAAAAGTGTTTTCCCCTTTACTTTGCATTTTGGTTTCTCTTTTGAACAAGTGTTGAATTCTTGTGATTCATTTTTTTAATCATTGGGTGCTTGTTTTATTCATCTTCTTTAGCTTTTGGATCCTTTGCAAGTGTCATTGATTTTTTTCATTCTAACTGAAAGCGAAAGAGAAAAACAGGTTCTCTTCTGAGTTTTTCACGTGATTTGAAAAGAAGAAAACAATTTTTTTGCATCCTACTTTCATAGATGGAGTGTTTTGGTACACATTTTAAAGAGCTTGTCTTTGTTTAGTATTTCAAGAACATTAATTTGATAGTTTGGAATTTTAATTTTATCCATTTGATAAAGGAAAAGTGAAATTTTCATTGTATTGGGTATTTATCTACATTAAGAAGAAAAAGAGATCCTCTCCTTTCCTCAGATACAATTCATTGAAAGAATATTTTTGCATCTCATTCTTTCTGCATGGTTTTGGAGTAGAGTCATAACAACATAAGTTTCACTTTCATTCACCCTTTTAAGTAGGGAACAACCATTAAAAATCAACCAATGCACTTAATAAAATCAATTAGACATATGTTTTTTTATAGAACACCAACAATAGTATAAGGATAGGGCCCTTGGATTAGGGTGAAGTGAGTAAACTATCCAAGGCTATTAAACGAGACTGTAGAAAACCAGAGAGAGAAAAAATCCAGTAATATCCATTAACGTTAGTTGGGAAATCTCCTCTCATACAACAGTCAAACACGAGGTCAAGGAAAGTGATCAATTGATATTTCCCCTATTTTGATTTACCAGTGGGACTATTGCAAGTTTGAAGATATGAAGAGTGGCAAGTGCTCAGGGTGACACCACTTCTTCTTAATTTTTGGGACGTGAATTTTTGTCCCACATTCCCATATCAATTTTCTAGTATTGACTGTCGAATGTACCCCCCTAGTCATTCATTGTGAATTGGTAAACATAGTAACCTCTCCTAGGATTCAACACAGGTGACTGCAAGGGGGGTTCCTTCTACAAAGAAGGTTCCTTGTGCTACATGTGACAACCAACTAATGTTCGCTTCCATGAAATGGGAGGGTATTTTCGCGTGGGATCTTACTTTCACCTTGGGGGATTATGCCATCTTCGGAAGATACTTTCACCTATTGTTTTCTTGGTTCATTACCTTTAGATTTATTATGGGCGTGTTCTTTCAATATTTGTAGTTGTCCTTAGGAATCATCATTTTTATTATATGTCCACTGTGGCCGACCAAGAACTCTGAAGATATCATAGAATGAAAGGGTTGGATCCTGAAGGGCATGATCCTTCACACAACCCTTCCAACGAGGGAACTATTAATGAAGATATTTCTTATGAAATTCAGAGTGTATCTCCTTTAAGTGACCAACTTAAGGGGGAAGTTGAAACCATTAGGGAAGGAATATTTCTCCCTCTCGTAAATCCCCCTTTAACTAGTTCCTTTTACTCACCAGTCATTCAATTACCATCCACAAGATTTATTGATTCTTTTTCTTCTTATTTCTTGCCACTTGATACGTTCAATAGGAAATATTTAGTCATGGATCCCATACAACTTGAATTTCCAGAGATATTGGTGGTATCATCCCCTCTTTCTACACCTCTAGTAATTGATCCTGCAATATCTACTTTTCCACAGAAAGGTACTAATAGTGCTTCTGCTTTGTGGGGAACAACATTAACCCATATTTCCCCATTGCAACCACCTACGAGTACAAGTCCTTTCATACATGAAACAAGTTATGTTCCCGCTACTATAGTTTCATATATGTTCACCCCAAGCGTTTTACTTGGATGTTTTATACCATTTCTCTCTAGTCAAGTGGCCAATGATATTGTTTCTTTTGGCCTTGCAACAAGTAGTTTTTTGTCCCCCTTCTGGTCAAGTAGGTAACATAATGACATTCACACAAACTATTCATCCTACATAAACCATTCAAATGGAAATTTATTCCATAGGTCCCACTGGGGGGTAAACTCAACTGGGGGGAAACCTTCATCTACAAGGAAATATTCAACTTGGGGGAAACAACTAGCTTGGGGGAAACAACCAACTTGGGGGAAACAACCAGTTTTGGGGTAGCATATAGTTTGGGGGAAATCTGTTTCTGGAAACCAGTAAGAGAAATCCCTTAATGGAAAATGACCTCAATCATGGGGCAAGACCATTTCATTAGGACCTACAGACATTATACTGTCCTACCATATTTTGGAGTTGAAAACACTCCATGGGGTCAACCTAATCCGATTGGAATCCCTTCACAATGATATTTTCCCACTCAACCTATGAACCCCATGTTTCCTAATACCCAACCCTCTCAATAAAAATATATGGGAGGACCATCAGGTTTTACAATGCCATCACAACCAGTATATGGTCCTATTGGTATCCATATGCCACATCAATACTACTAGTATTCACAAACCAAATGACAACTTCCATTTTTGGCTACATTATATCTAAAAGATTTGTCATGTTTGAATAAAAATCCCATATATCGTGCTCCATTCTGGCCACCGATCCCTTCCAAACTACCCTCTGATATCCCAAAGTTTGATGGGAAGCATAGAGAAGATCATAACAATAGTGTAATGACCTTCCATGTTTGGTTTTCTTCAAAATTCTTGCTGGATGATTCCATTCGATTAAGAATTTTCTAGAGAACTCTCGCAGGTTCAACAACAAAATGGTATATCTAGTTTCCATGAAAAATCCTTTCGTGACTTTAATTCCCTCGCTATTGCAATTTTGACTCATTTTCAATTGACAATCCGATATGAGACCGTACCAATATTTTAACCTCTCTTACGAAAACCACCTCTGATCCAAGTGGATATCGGTGGCCACCCACCTTGTCCAACTCGCTCAAAACACTTTTCTAGCAATTTTGGCAATTTACTATTTTTAGCAGTTTTAAACTTCTGGGGCCATTTTGAGGGCCTAAATGAATGTTTTTTGGGATCAAGCTTCTCAATGGTAGTCAAAGACTTTGATTAATCCCCCAAAATGAATCTCCTTGACGATGCCTTTCCAACGGGCTATCGTGTGCCTAAAACAGAGATCGTATGCAAAAGTTACGACCCCGGGAAGTTGATGTACTAACTTACCCAAA
>SNQJ01S0030147.1:0-32381 GCA_010110895.2 Picea sitchensis
ACTTGATCTTACTTGGATGTGTCATTTATTATACAACCAACTCTTCATATTTTATTTTTATCTTAACTTGATATCTTTGGAATCTTCTCATTTTTTACAAGAAATATTTGAACGAAACCAACTATCATAATTTCATCATCCTTCTATATTATTTTAGTCATGTGTTCAGATTTCACATGCATATATTTCAAATTTGAAGACGGACTATATTTTTAACCATATCATTATATCCAAGATGTTAATTATATTCTCTGATAATGATCCTTAAAACTCATTATTGAAATACAAGACAAAAGGTAATCCCAAGAAATAAAATATTTACATAAATAAATCAAAGAAATTGTATCCAAATACATAGTGAGTAAAAAACAACAACATTTATATATAAAGATCATTGTATTTATTATAAATAAAATTGTTCACATATAAACATAAACAAAATCCATCTTATAAATATGATATCGACATCATTTCAAATAAAATGTCCAAAATTTAGGGGTTATGCTGCTTTAAAACACAATCTTTTAGAAAATAGATGTACATACTAAAGGCTAGCTTCATACAACTTCTTTTCAAAATGTAATTATAATGCCCCCAGCTTAATTAGACATGTAAATGGGGTCACTTTGTGTTTTTCCCTCAATACCTAGATGGTGAACATCATGTCGTAAATGCACTACTTGATGTAACAAAATATCAATCTTGTTCTCAAAAGACTCTTGCTTCGAAATCACATCCTTTAACATACTAGAAACCTCATCCATCTTGATGTGAGTGACATTACGACAAACTCGCGCTACAGACCTCGGTATTGTACTAGGTTATCCTTCCTCATGCTTAACCTAGGTAGATTCTACCTTTGAATCTTACCTCTTATTCTCAATATCTGAAGAACTCATATCGAAAGCCTACTTTTCACTATTTTAAACAAAAGGTATAAAATTCACAAACTTAATCGAATTTTGTAACAATAATTACGACCACAATACTGGACATTATTTCCCCATTGTTATTAATAAATTTATTGAAATAATGCACAATGATTCACGGAAGTATTATTTCTGAATTTAATCATTAGATATGGATTTAAATATCACATGGGCTTTCCGCACAGATAACATATAGATCAGACGAGTAATAATTATCATATTGATTATGACATGACTCCAATCCCAACTAGGCGACACTAGTCTATGGTTATGTTGAGGGGTCCTAGGTCCCTTTAACTCAACAATAGAAACCAAACCTGCCACTGAGGCCCAATTATACTCTACAATGTTTAATGGTGGAATGGTTCTTCAGATCTTGTGATCCGACCAATTAATCGATGGGCTTTACGTTTTCTTGTGAAAGCTCCTCCTTCAGCTCGAATGTTCTCTTTTTGTATTTTCTCTTATAGGTGGGATCGATACAAGATAAAAGTCGGTATAAACCAATTGGGTAACAAAGTGGGAAATATTAACTACTGGATAAGGCTAAGCTAGGGATAACCCTTTTACTCTAGCATGCAGACAATGATTCTTACACCTACAACAAGCCTAGTACTAATACATTAACCTGCTAGTGTTCCAATTATTGACCGAGATACAATTATCGGAAGAAAACATACATGTGATAAACGATGGCAAGAAAAAGAGTTTCCTTAACTCCAATCATCAATCACATATAAACACAACAATTTACTTTTCATCATTAAAGACAAGAACTATACAAATATTGAATAAGATAACTTATCAACAGATTCAGAAGCTCTTACTCGCTATTGAATCCATTCATGAGATAAAATCGTAAATAATTCTTCTTCAGATCCAATCACACATGCTTTTGATGAAAAACACAAACTTGTCTCTGGTCATAAACAAGACTTCTCAATTAAGGCAACTCTAAAATAGTTCTTTACAAATCCAAAAATGAGGATCTTTGCAACAACCATCGAACCCTTTCTAACAGGTCGATCCTCTTATTTATAACATATTATTAACTAAAAATAACTATTAAAAGTGCAGCTAAGTAAAACAAAAACTCATCACATGGCGCTTTCATCTCTTAGTCTTCTAAGAGTCATCAAATGATCTCACTTGAGTGGATGACTCTTCTCGTACTCCGACCATTTGACGAAGAGATCCTCGCATGTGTTGGCATATGGGAATATATGTTGTTCCATTGGGGCTGAAAGGATATCTCTTATCTCTACCGCCCGTGCCTGATACTTGACTATTCTAGCACTTAACTGCTGCAACATGGTTCAAGATTTGATCGGGTGTTCCATGAACTGCTGCACTTGACCTGGTGCCATGTTCACCATCCTTGCTATCTCCACAAGCCATGACGAGTCTTGTTCGACATGTAATTTGACTATGTCCCGCAAGTCGATAAAGTCATCGGGTGTGTTGAATTCAGGGAGGTCAATGTATGTCATTGCCCGATTGATCTTGGTCCAACTCTTTTCGTACTTGACCCATTTCTCTTAGATTTCCTGATGAGGTTCTTGAGACATTTTTACCCAATATTTGACCAACTTGTTTATGTGGTCGATGTTTCTTTCCCTTAATACCCGGATGCCATGCTCTTTGGCATCTTGACCATGTTGAACCGCACTGATGTAGTCGATCCTTTCCATGGCTTGGTGTGCTTTCTCATACCACCTTTCCATATCCTTTCACATTTCCAACGCCATGAGGGTGTCTTCTTGAATCTCATCTATCCTTGCAGTGAATAGGTTCTGCTCATCCATAAATTTACCGTAGGCCTCTTGGAATTCGCTTCTCAGGAACACCGCGACCTGTGTGGTGTCCTGGTAATATTTTTCCAAATGGGGTAGATGTTCCAATTCCTTTAGCACAGTGGCTAGATCCTCTTCATCCCTTTTTTCTCTGTCCAGGGTAACATCTGTGATTACCATCATTGCGTCCTAAGTTCATATGTCTTGGCATGCTCTGTGGTAATCAATTTTTCCTCTGTGGTGATGAGGATGGAGCGATCTAGAGTAATCCTCCTCTTCTTGGTGCTTCTCTTCATGATAGATTTCCTTTTTCAGTCATATGATATGTCTTGTATATCAACAACTTCATCCACAGGTTCGGGGATTTGATGAAGGTAAGCATATTTCCCAAGCTTCCGACGATGTATATCTGTTCAAGACTAGGTTCTTGAACCTCTTGCGTTTATTCCGAAGGTCTGACCTCTGGTTGTTGGTCATTGGGAGGTTGAGTATTGGTTAAAATTGAAGCATCAAGGGTAGACTCGGTACTTACTTGATAATTGGTTGTTGAGATGTCGATTTACTACTGTGAAACTTCTTCCTTTTGTTCGCCCGACCCTAGCTCATCCGTCGGACTATTCATTTGGGTCTCTGGTACATCAAGTAGGTCAGTGTCTAAGACACTTTCAACCTCCTGGTCATTCTGTGGAAGCCCCTGAATTTCAGCATCGGGAGCTGGGGAAGATGCCTTCTCGAGCTCCTTTTCCTCTGTGATCTGCACCGGAGTCACCAGGGACACCTCCAAACTTTCCTCATCATCATAGATTGTTATCAAGTCATGGAGGGGGTTTGGTGCACTTGCTCTACCTGATGTTCTTGCTATCTATAGCTGAACTAAAACGTCCCCTGGTGATCTGGCATGTGGCATTGTAACTTCAAGGTTATCTAAACCAACGATTTCATCAATTTGTATTAGCTCAGGGCCACTTGGACCTACCCGACTTTTATCTGGGTTGTTTGCAGGGACCCTTGTCATTCCTACAAGGTTCGATTCATCATATAGGTGATCAATTACTCATTGCACATGTTCTATCATGAGAAATCCCCTCGCCCGTACATCCCGTGTCATAGGAAAACCCCTATTCTGTGTCGAAGCCACCAAGGGAACCTATGTTGCCTCTAGATTTCTTTCCTGGCTCTGAGGGCCTCTTGAGCCAACTGCTCTATTGTTGTTTCCTATTAATCTAGGCTCATGGCCCTGAACTTGGTCATTTTGGGGTCGACCATCCTTGCTACCAACTCATCCTAGTCGTAGGAATTTTTTGTGAAGACTTCGCCTTCAAATTTGTCATGGGCGTATGACCAACAGGACGATACTTGTGAAGCATGTTGCAAGACCAAGCCCTTTGGATCGTGGTTGTAGAATCGGCTTGTCTGGAATCTAAACTTGAGTTGGCTCAACCCTTCTTGTTTGTCTTGAGCGGTATCCTTCACCAAGTAGAAACCTATGTGGAAACCATAGGGTATGAATGCTCACTTCTTGTCTTTGACCAGGGTCGCTTTGTATCCCTGCAAGATGGTTTGATAGCATATTTCTCCTACTACATGTCGGTCCAGGACATGACCTGGTAGGAGATGCGGTGCTCCGGTGGCCCCGAATACCTAGATGTAGGTGTCACACTCATCCAAGTACCAGTGGCCTACCTTGGATATCATTTTCTTGGCCGTAGACGATAGTCTCGGGCATTCCTTCTTAAAAAGAATAAAATAAATTCATGCAATGAATTCATCTCAGATGAGGGAGTAAGACTTCTTATACATGTTCTCCCATAGCATGCTGAAATAGATGTGGACCGGGAGCTCTGTGACATGCCAACTCAGATTCATGTCGGCGAAGATGTTTCTAGCGCATATGACATCGAGCAAATATGAAGCCATGTAGAAATATGACATCTCTCCTTCCTTCGGTGCCTGAGCTTGTTGTATACAGATTCTCATTTGTTTAAAAATTATTGCTCCCCAGTTGAAACCGCTCCCGAAGATCACCACTGTGTAAGCCAAGGGCATCCATGCCTCTAAAAATCTGGAGCAATCCTTCTCTCCATATAATCGACAGATGAGAGCCATCAAATATATGTATGGCTCCCTTAAGTTGGTCGTCCCATACCAACTAGTGCTCCAGCTGGTGAACTTCTTGTCTTCCCTCCACCATGAGGACATCACCCAGCTAGTATCATGGCACTCGTAGAAATTCATGATGAAATCTGTACTTAGACGCTCCTCAAGGTCTCTGAGTTTGTAGTATTTTTTAACTTCTACCGGTAGGAACACTCCAACACAACCACCATTGTCATCATTGATTAAACATTTTTGTGCATCTGTGTGGTCGATGAGCCACTTCAAGACTTCAATACAATGAAAAACATGGGTTCTGCTTGCTACCATGTGTAGGTATGACATTCAGATGTTCAAGAACACCTCGTCATCGAGCGCTCTCTCATCTGGATCACTGTGTGGGACATATTCTGGGTATTCCTCCCGACTGATCTTGTTAAAGAGTTCTCCCCAATGTGGGAGTGCCATCTTGGACCCCGTGCTTTCTTTTGTATCTCCAAAAGTTGGAGGTTGGGTGAAAACCTTCTTTGTTGCTGTCTTAATGAATGGTTTTGGCCTCAGAGTGTATTCCATTTTTTTTGCGGGCCCTGGAGAGGAACCTTCACCTACCTCTGGTTCTTTCAGCTTTGGTTCCCTCGGTGATCATCTAGTGGTTGTCTTTCTTGGCAGAATTGTTCTTGCAACAAAAATAGACTTTCAGAGACCGTGTAAAACAAAAACCGGATAAAAACATATGAATTACAGCCAGCGAATTTACAGACTCAGATACATACCTCTGAAGCTCATTAAAACTTGGTTATTTTTTCAATCACGAGATCGCTACAGCTTTTGAGTCGCTCGTCTTGCTCCTTCGGATTCTTAGGAATTATCTTATGCGCATAATGATTTTGTTTACAACGACTCAAGAGAATTTAAATAGGGAAGAACTTATCGCGTCATATCAACCATTCAATTCAGGTGATGAGTGAAATTTTAACAAATATGTCATCGAATCTCTATAACTTAAATTCATCATGGGTTGATGGCAGAGGCGTGGGTGGTGATGTGGCCTATCAGTGATTTTAAATGACTGTTTTGATTGGTGCACGAGGTAGCAACTAATGTGGGATTTGGTATTAATTAGCTCCTTAAATGCTCAAAATCCGATCGTATCTAATGTTAAAATGTCCCATCGTGTTGCTCTCCCAGTGGGTGGATCGAGGATTGAGGATGTGTTATGAACATTTTTTTTTATGTCCTTCTGCAAATATCTCCTACGCCGATCAATTTCACCGTACGATGCTGCCGTGGAAAAGCTGACTCGGATATGTGACTCGGACCCAGGGAACCAAGAATGACTCGGGGTAAAACTAGACCATACGGTTCTTCAATATGGTAAAGACACATCGTGTTGAATACCGGTGACCTAATTCACGTGTATTACTCAAAGTTGAGACTTTCCTTAAGTTATTCGTTCTAAAACAAACCTTAGCTTGTCGGTGCCCAAAAACATATCCAGGATCAACGATCGGCGATAAACCTATCAAGTGCTTTCTTCGGATTAGTTTCCTCAAAAAAGTCTCAATGACAAAAACGTATTAGCGATTGGAGATCAAGAATATCCTTTAGCGCGGTCCGAATGTTTGTTGCGATCCTTTTTTGTTTTCCCTGATTTTGATAAGCGCATCGGGCATCAGATATCGACGATATCTTTTCTTTCTTTATTAACGTATATTCCCCTCGTCTTTTACCGATGCTGAAGGGGGAGTCGGATATCGACGATATCCTTATGCAAGAATTTTACGCAAACAAAAAATTCCTTTTGCTAATGCCGATGGAGATCAGTGCTTGGCGACTGAGGTTTCTCGAGCGGTTCTTTTCCTTCTTCGAATTCCTTCTGATGCAGAATCATAGCACGTCGGGTGAAGTGTTTTCGGTTGTCGATTATTTATTCAGGTGTTAAGGCATTTTAATTAATGGGGTTTCATAAGTTCAAACAAACCTGAATAGGTGATGAGAGTCATGAGAATAATCAAATACAAAACATTTTTCGAAATGAAGTCAAATCACATAGTGCAAAATATCAAGTGGTACCCAAAAAAAACAAAAAATTGACAGAGGCTTTTTTAGGGTGTGTTGAGTGCTCAACAAATGGTGACTAACTGGGCAAAAACAGAACCTTTGTTCCTACCTCGGGCTTAGGTGAGGGTGATGCAAAAGTTGATTAATAACTTAACTGGTTTTTATCAGAGCCTCTTTTATCCTTGCATTTGAAATTCCTTGGTTGGTGCATTTGGGCCTGCCTGTGGGTTTTTTCAACCTTTATTCCACCTTCATTTCCTGTAACCCTGACTCATGCCCCCTTTGACAAGAGTGTAGTAAATCATTCACTGGCACTATGCCTTTTTGTTACCCTTATTCACTTTCTACGGTGTTTCTTCGCTGTCGGAGAGCATCCATAGCCCCTACGGAGTAACCCTGACATCACAGACCTTGCTTCACTGCCAGTGAGCATCCATAGCCCTGGTGGAGTTATCTGCATACCCTCTCCTATTGTGCACTTATTTGATATAGTTGATTTTATTTCAGTAGAATTCCCTGAGCGAGTGGAAGAGGAGGACGTTTGTTATTTTCAAAATGAGATGGTTAAGGTGAAACTTTTGCTAGTTCTATCTCTGAGGTACATGTAGTCATTTCCAGCTTACCATCTTTCCCTTAAGGTTTTACCAGACCACTAGGAAAACACTTCATCACTTTTCCAAGGTTGTTCATATGCGTAGGTTATATAGAGAACTCCTTAAAACAATCGCAGGTCCTTGAGCACTTATTGTGTTGTATGAGAGCGATGAGTCAGGAACAGAGTTCATCATATCACATGAATTAAGGTCAACCATTGTCTTGCTAAACACAATCTTCAAAATCACAAAAGTATTATAGAAAGAAACAAAACAAAATTGCATTCCGCAAATGAAACAAACATCGTGAAAATACACACAAACAAATTTATTTATTTTATTTTATTTTATTAGTACATGTTTTTTTTAATGGAAATATTGTTTTAGGGCTTGGCCATTCACCGGGAGGGCATGACATCCCCCCCTCAGATTCTACATCCGATACATGCCTGCCCCAATATTCTCATCTACCTAAAAAGGTCGGAGCCATATATTCTGAAACTTAGAATGTTTTCCTTTAGGCTCATTTGCTCTGTCCCATTTTAGGATTAAGTATCCTACCTCAAAATTCTTCTCTTTGGCCTTATGTTTATCAAACCACCTTTAAACTATCTGTTGATGAGCTATGAATTTTGATTTTTCTTTCTCCCTTTCTTCTTCCAGCATGAGAAGGGTATCAATTATTTGTTGTATGACTGATGAGGTTTTCCCTCTAGAATCCTGAGCAAGTTGAAGAGATGGAAGATATATCCCGTTCAGAAGAATGGATTCCTATCCATATACCATAAATTATGGGGAATTTTCTATGGTTTCCTTGGGTGTTACCCTATCAGCCCATAAGGCATTATGGAGTGAACTGTACCAATTCCTCTGGTTGTCTGCAACCATTTTCTTTAATATCATCACTAGGTTCTTATTGGTTGATTCTACCACTCCATTCCCCCATGGATAACAGTTTGTAGAGTATCTGATTATGATTCCTTTGTCTAGGGAAAACTTTTGTAATAGGGTGGAGGAGAAGTGAGCGAAATTATCAAAAACAAGGATAGAAGGCATATCGAACCTTGTGATCAGTTTTTGTTCCATGAATTGGATCACCACCTTTTCATTTACATGAGTCAGAGGGATGGCCTCTGCCCATTTCATGAAATAATCTATGACAGTTAGTATGTATCAATGTTGTTTTGAAGAACTCGGTGTAATCTCTCCTATGATATCTAACCCACTTTGCTCGAATGGCCTAGAGATGACCATAGGTTGGAGCGGGACAAATGCTCTCTTTTATCTCCCCATGCTTATTTGGCACGTCTTACAATTCCTATCATATGTCTGAGCGTCCCTGAACAGGGTAGGACAATAATAGCCAACTCTCAGTATTTTATGAGCAGTGGTGTTTCCTGTGAAATGTCCACCTGCAGGACCATCATGGAGCTCCTTCAGAACTTTGTCTGCATCTTCCCATTCAATACATCTTAAAAGTACCCCATCATAATTAACACATAAGAGAACCTAATTTGTGAGGCGATATTGTGTTGATTTTAACCTGAGGGCTCTCCTTTCCCTAGGATTTAGGTTTTCCGGGTAAGTTCCATGATGCAGGAGATAAGTGAATTTCTCATACCAAGACTCTTGCCCTGGGGAGACGTATGTAACTTCACCACACTATAAATCCAATTCATTCTCTCATCTATGATCTTCATTTACTTGGTCCTATGCTTCAGCTGCCAGTTTTCATAACCCTTATCCTTTATCCAATTTAGCTGGTTTTATATCTAGATCAAATTCTTGAACTACTTCCATCCAGTTTCCTCTTCTTTCCCCCATCTCCTGTTGAGTGAATATGGATCAGACTACAGGGTGAGGCACTATGACTTTGGTACGATTCTTTAGGATGTAATATCTGAAGTGTTTCACTACCTTGTATACTACATAATCTTGCTTGTCTATAGCCGGGTAATTTAATTTGGCCCCTTGGATATTAGTGCTCATAAATGATACAGGGGCCTCGTTGTTGTCATCGTCCTTCTAGTCAGTACTGTAGCTAACGATTGGTCGGAGGAAAAATTATAGAGGAAGAAGTCTTTGCTAAAATCGGGACTTCGCAACATTGGGGCCTGGGATATTGCAGTCTTAATATCTCTGAAATCAAGTTTTCATTCATCGTCCCACTTAAATTCAACATATTTACGGATCATTTTTTGAAAGGGTTTGATCGTTTCAGCGAAATCAGGGGTGAATTTCCTCACAAAATTGATTTTCCCAAAGAATGATTGCATATCCCTTTTGTTGTGGGGTAACATAAGCTTATCTATAGACCTAATCTGTTTTGGGTCTATGCGAATGCCTGCTTGAGATATAATGTGGCCTAATAACTTACCTTCCTCGACACCAAAAATAGTTTTCTTAGGGTTTAAGGATATACCGTATTTCCTACACCTTTCGAAAATCTGGGTCAAATGTTGGATGTGATATTCTCCATTCTTCGTATACATAGTCACATCATCCAAATAAACTACTAAAAATTTGTTGATTAGTCCTCGAAACGCTACGTCCATGGCCCTCTGGAAGGTTTCCCCTACATTGATTAACCCAAAGGGAATGCATTTATAAGTGAAGGTTCCCCACTTAGTTCGGAAGATAGTTTTCAAGCAATCTTCTTCTGAAACTAGAACCTAGTTGTAACCTGAGAAACCATCCAGTAGGGAGAAAATATTAGAGCCTGACATGGTCTGCAAGAGTTTCTCCATTGGTGGGATAAGGTAGTTGTCCTTTTCTGAAGCTTTGTTGAGGTTTCTGAAATCTACACATAATCGGATCTCCCCAGACTTTTTCCTCATAGGAACCAAATTTTCTACCCATGTAGAGTGTCTAACTTGGAAGATAATTTTGGCATATAATAGTTTCTTTAACTCCTGACACATGAGAGGCTCCAAGGATGGGTGGTATTTCCGAGGCTTATGTTGGAAGGGTTTTACTTCATGCTTTAGTGGGATAGTGTGTTGAATGATACGAGTATCATAAGTTTTCAGATCTCAGTAGGACCATGCAAAGACATCTTGATATTGCCTGAAAAGTTTGAGATAGGCCTTCCTTTCCTCTCTAGATATTGTTTTTCCGAGATTTATAGTCTTAGGGTTTTCTGGGGTTCCTAAATTTATCGTTTCGTGCATGGGGCATGAACTCCCTGTCTTTGCATTCTTTGACCCTTTAAATCTTTCCCTTAGGTCAAAAAGGTTTTCTAAATTGGCTATTTCCTTCGGTATCATGTGAGACCTTAGTTTTTTAGTCGATTGGTGTGTATGAGGATTGGTTTCTGTTGGTTTCTCCTGGAATACTTCATCGTCAATAGCCAAGTCTTTAAAATTATTTTGATTAGACAAAAAGCTTATGATTTGTTCATCTCCTTCAAAAACCTTCCAATTAGAAATATTGTTAGGCACCGATGGTTTGTAGAGAAGCTCCACAGTGAACCAAGAGGCTTCATAGTCTTCTAGAGGTGATATCCTAGAGGCAATGGTGGCCAGAGAATCAACAAGATGATTCTTTGTTCTGGGGACCGCTATGATGTTAAAGGATTAAAAATGCTCTATTATCCCATGCACTTCTTGTTGGTAATTCTTCAGGTGTGGAGAGGTCCAATGTATAGTGTTCCTTACTTGTCTGACGATGATTTCAAAATCTCTAAAAAACTTCAATTCTTTAATGTTTAAGTCTATGGCTTTTTTTATCCCTTGTACTAGAGCTTTAGACTCGGCGATGTTGTTTGTGCATTCAAATTCTAGTCTACAGGATAAGAAATGTCATTTACCGTTTGGATCAATGAGGATGCACCCTGCCCTTGACCCTTCTTGTGATTTAGATCCATCAAAGTATAAGGTCCAAATTGGTGAGAAAAAGTTGTTAGTTTCCCTTTTCCTACCACTTTCCTCCTTTCGTCTTACTTGTTTCGCAGGTCCTTGACAGAAGAGGGTTTCCTCTGTCGTTGTCAGCAAGTTTTATTGAAAAATCATTTCGAGGTTTTGAGTAAGAGGGACATTAGATGAGAGGGGGGGGGATAAATTCCAAAAATCAGAGTCACATGAATAATTTCCTAGCACGGGGAAATCTGTCGACGAGGGTTCATTAAGGGTTTCTATGTCGGTGACAATATGTTTTAGATATCTTTCCCTATCGATCCTGATCATATTTGTGTGTCCCTTTAATGGAAGCCAAAGGTGAGCCCAGTCTGTACTAAAGTATTCGTTTAAATTCTCAGACCAATATCAACTCAATAACAATCCATAAGCTTCTAGGATATCTACGACAAAGATGTCAATTACTTGCACAAATTTAGGGTGTGTCGCTATTATGATCATTACATCTTTGAACTCTCCCATAACCTTCACCTGGGTTATGTCTAGTTGTATAACATGTTTATCGCTTTTGAGAGGGACCGCATTTAATTTTTTGCAAATAGACAATGTCATGACATTAGAGGATGCTCCCGAGTCAACCAAACAATTATGGAGGTTTCTGTTGAATATTTCAAATGTCAAAAGTAATGGTGGGACACAAGGTTTTCCCTTCTGATCTTCAAAGAAGGTATTCATAGTTGGTTTACTTCTTATATCCGTGGGAGTTAGATTTCCTCCTTGGTCAGTGCTTGTTGTAGGATTTTATACTAATTTCAATGCTTGTAACAGGAATTTCTTTTGCTAAGGGATTCTACATATTTCCATGACCGAAACATTTGCTTTCAACCTTTTCAAGTCTTCTACTATGTTGTAGTCTAGCTTGGGCAATTCTCGTGTATGGATGTTTATAGGATTTATTCAGGGAACAAAAGGTGCTTTCGAGTGATCGAGAGCAGGTTGTTCTCTTGAATTTTGGGCAGTAGTAAGATCGTTTGAGACAAGTTGACCCCTACTTTTTTTTTGCACAACCAAGACCTCTGTGGGTGGTTCTTGAACCTCAAATAGGTCATCAGAAGGCATTGGTAGGTCAGGGTCCCATATTAGCATGGATGTTTCTTCTGGTGGATCAACTTCTTCTTGATCAATAGTACTAATAACGGAGCCACTTGATTGTTCAGTTAATGAAACTTCATCTAGAAACTGATTGGCCATCAAATTCATGGCATTCACCCATTGTGGGCAGTCGCTTTCAGAGTGTTTCTCTTGGTGATAAGTGCAGAAAGAGTCATATGCTATGTTTTCCAAATTGATGTTTAAATTGGTTGGGGGAGGTTCAATTGCTTTGAAAGGTGGATTTCTTGTAAAAAAGGGTTTATAGGGCCTCTGGCCTTGGTTCCCTTCCCCTTCACTTCTCTCCATGTCTATTATCTCACTTGACAACTTCTTAACCATGCGTTGTAGGTCTTCTATATCTCCACTTCCCTTTTTGGGACCTTGTTCTGTTTGTTTCCCTAGGGGTCTAGTCAACTAGAGTCCTCTCCTGGGAGGAGGTTGAACTTCTTTCTTAACTAATGAGACTTGTCCTTCTTTACATCCCTTCATTTGAAATTATATTGTTTTGTCTTCTTCAAAATTCTCAGCTAAGGTTGTTTTGGCAACCCTCATCACAAACATGGAAATATAAGTTAGGAGAGCATTAGCATATACTTCGATTTGCAATTCCTAAGTGGGTTTACCTTCGGGTTGAAATTTGTTTAGGATAGTGGTGAATCATTTATTAAAGTCTTTAACCTTCTCCTTTGAACTCATGGTTGCGGTGAACAACTCGGCCATCAGATCTCTTGTAGTGGTTTCTTCTGCAAATTTATCTAGAAAACCCTTTTGAAACTTCGTCCAACTAGTTATGGATTCTACATGTAAGTTAAAATACCACATGGAGGCCAAATTCTAGAAAGTGTAGGGGAAAATCCTGCATACCACGTATTCATGTTGAACATTCATCAATATGATAGCTAGTATGAATTTTTTGATATGGTCTTCAAGCAATCCTGAGGTTTCCGGGTCAAATTTAGAGAGTAACTTCTCTGGGTGTCGGGAAAGGTTATGTACTCGTCCAGGGATGGCCAAAGAATCTCTGGCCAACCAAGGTTGATTATTTTGAGGTGGGTTTCCCCTTTATTCATTATGATCATTGTCATCTTCCATGTCTTCCAATCCTGAAACTGAGCGTTCAGAGTTAAACCCTTCTTCGTCGAAAAAATCGTCGGGTTCGGAGTAGTTTCCAACTGGCGTTTCGGGGATTAGATTAAGGGGATGTTCAATTTCAGCGAGGTCGAAATCTATTAGGTCTTCTACTGTGCACACAAAAACCTGGTTGGGGGACTCAACCACTGATATGCTTACCTGTTTTCTACAAGGAAGTAACGGAGCCAAGGGCTGCGCTCCGATTTGTCGGGCGTAAGCTCTTGTGATTCTTCTGAACTCATTCAACTCCTCGTGAGGAAGAGCATAAGGTATGTCAGGGAATAGATATTCTCCCTCTTGCTGGGGTTATTTACTCATTTTAGGAGTAATCAGTGTGTGTGGGTTGTCTTGGGAATGACTAACCATGCATGTGGGTTGTTTTGAATCTGCAGGTTGTGTGAAGGATTTTGTAAAAAATATTGTCATCCATCCATTCTTCACCCCTCCTTCTAGTGCCAATTATATTGAGGGGTCCTAAATCCCTTTAACTCAACAACAGTAACCAAACCCACCACCGAGGCTCAATTAGACTCTGCAACGTTTAATGGTGGAATGGTTCTCCAAATCTTGCGATCCAACCAATTAATCGATGGGATTTACGTTTTCTTGTGAAATATCCTCCTTCAACTTGAACGTTCTCCTTTTGTATTTTCTCTTATAGGTAGGATCAATACAAGATAAAAGACGATATAAACCAACTGGGTAACAAAGTGGGAAAGCTTAACTACTGGAGAAGGTTGAGCTCGGGATAACCCTTTTACTCTAGCATGCAGACAATGATTCTTACACCTACAACAAGCCTAGTACTAATACATTAACCTGTTGGTGTTCCAATTATTGACTGAGATACAATTATCGGAAGAAAACATACATGTGATAAACGATGGAAAGAAAAATAGTTTCCTTAACTCTAATCATCAATCACATATCAACACAACTATTTACTTTTCATCATTAAAGACAAGAACTATAAAAATATTGGATCAGATAACTTATCAACA
Source organism: Picea sitchensis (assembly GCA_010110895.2). Taxonomy (NCBI): domain Eukaryota; kingdom Viridiplantae; phylum Streptophyta; class Pinopsida; order Pinales; family Pinaceae; genus Picea; species Picea sitchensis. The sequence goes on from SNQJ01S0030147.1 coordinate 14,609, forward strand.
GATTCAAAAGCTCTTGTTACATCATCCATTCATGAGATAGAATCGGAAATAATTCTTCTTCAGATCCAATCACACATGCTTTTGATGAAAAAAAAAAACTTGTCTCTGGTCCTAAACACGACTTCTCAATTAAGGCATCTCTAAAATAGTTCTTTACAAATCCAAAAATGAGGGTCTTTGCAACAACCATCGACCCTTTGCTAACAGGTCGATCCTCCTATTTATAACATATTATTAACTAAAAATAACTATTAAAAGTGCATCTAAGTAAAACAAAAACTCGCCACATGGAGATTTCATCTCTCAGTCTACTAAGAGTCATCAAATGATGTCGCTTGAGTGGATGACTCTTCTCATACTCCAACCATTTGACGAAGAGATCCTTGCATGTGTTGGCATATGTGAATTTGTGTTGTTCCATTATGGCCGAAAGGATCTCTCCTATCTCTATTGCACGTGCTCGATACTTGACTATTATAGCACTTAACTGCTGCAACATGGTTCGATCTTTGATCGGGTTTTCCATGAACTGATGCACTTGACCTAGCACCATGTTTTCCACCCTTGCTATCTCCACAACCCATGATGAGTCTTGTTCGTCATGTAATTTGACTATGTCCCGCAAGACAATAAAGTCATCGGGTGTGCCGAATTTAGGGAGGTTGATGTCTCTCATTGACCAATTGATTTGGTCCAACTCTTTTCCCACTCGACCCATTTATCTTGGATTTCTTGATGAGGTTCTTGAGCCATTTTTACCCAATATTCGACAGACTTATTTATGCGGTCGATGCTTCTTTCCCTTAGTACCCAAATGTCCTTCTCTTCGGCATATCGACCCTGTTGAACTTCGTTGATGTAGTCGATCCTTTCCATGGATTGGTTTTCTTTCTCATACCACCTTTCCATATCCTTGCACGTTGTCAGTTCCATGAGGGTGTCTTATTGAAGCTCATCTATCCTTGCAGTGAATAGGTGCCGCTCATCCATAAATTTACTGTAGGCCTCCTGGAATTCGCTTCTCAGGAACACCACAGCCTGTGTGGTGTCCTGGTAATATTTTTCCAAATGGATTACATGTTCCAATTCCTTCAGCACAACGGCCAACTCCTCTTCATCCCTTTTCTCTCTTTCCAGGGTAGCATCTGTGATTGCCATCCCTGTGCTGATTAGTTCATATGTCTTAGCATGCTCCATGTCAATCAATTTTTCCTCTGTGGTGATGAGGATGGAGCGATCTAGAGTAATCCTCCTCTTCTTGGTGGTTCTCTTCACGATAGCTTTCCTTTTTTGGTCATAGGAGATGGCCTGTATATCAACAACTTCATCCACGAGTTCGGGGATTTGATGATCTCCCCAGGTAAGCATATTTCCTAGGCTTATGACGGTGTATATCTGTTCAAGATTGTGTTTTTGAACCTCTTGCATGTGTTTTGAAGGTTCAGACTTTGGTTGTTTCTCATTGGGAGGTTGAGTATCGGTTAAAATTGAAGCATCAAGGGTAGGCTCGGTACTTACTTGATAATCGGTTATTGAGATGTCGATTTCCTGTTGTGGAACTTCTTCCTTTTGTTTGCCCGACCCTAGCTCATCCATCAGACTATTCATTTGGGTCTCTAGTACATCGAGTAGCTCAATGTCTAAGACACTTTTGATCTCCTGGTCATTCTGCCTGAATTTGAGAATTGGTAGCTAGGGAAGATTCCTTATCGGGCTCCTTTTCTTCTATGATCTGCATCGGAGTCACTAGGGACACCTCCAAACTTTCCTCATCATCATAGATTGGTGCACTTTCTCTACCTGATGTTCTTTTTATCTCTGGCTGAGCTGAAACTTCCCTTGGTGATTTGACTTGCGACATTCTAACTTCAGGGTTATCTTTCCTAACAATTTCATTAATTTGTATTAGCTTAGGGCCACTTGGACCTGCCCGTCTTTCATCTAGGTTGTCTGCAGGGACCCTTGCCATTCCTACGAGGTCTGGTTCATCCTGAAGCTAATCAATTACTTGTTGCGCCTATTCTATCATGAGAAATCCCCTCGCACGTGCATCATGTGTCATAGGAAAATCCCTATTCTGCGTCGGAGCCACCAGGGGAACCTTTGTTGCCTCTGTCGCTCTGATTTCTTACCTGGCTCTAAGGGCCTCTTGAGCCAATTTCTCTATTGTCCTCACTTGTTCATCCAGGCTCATGGCCTTGAACCTAGTCATTTTGGGGTCAACCATCCTTGCACCCACCTCATCCCAGTCTTGGGCATTTTCTGTTAAGACTTCATCTTCAAATTTGTCGTGGGTGTACGACCAACATGACAAAACTTATGAAGCATGTTGCAAGACCAGGCCCTTTAGATCGTGCTTTTGGAATCGACCTGCCTGGAATCTAAACTCGAGTTGGATCAACCCTTCTTGTTTGTCTTGAGAAGTATCCTTCACCAAGTAGAAACCTACATGGAAACCATAGGGTATGAATGCCCGCTTCTTGTCTTTGACCAGGGTGGCGTTGTAGCCCTGCAAGATGGTTTGATAGCATATTTCTCCTACTACAAGACAATCTGGGACATGAGGTGGTAGGATATGTGGTGCTCTAGTTGCCCCGAACACCCGGATGTAGGTGTCGTGCTCGCCCAAGTACCAGTGGCCTACCTTGGATATCATTTTCTTAGCCGCAACTGATAGTCTAGAGCATTCCTTCTTTAAAATAATCAAATAAATCTACACGATGAATTCATCGTAGTTGAGGGAGTAAGACTTCTTATACTTGTTCTCCCATAGCACACTGAAATAGATGTGGACTGGGAGCTCTGCGACATGCCAACTCAGATTCATACCGGCGAAGATGTTTCTGGCGCACATGACATCGAGCAAATATGAAGCCATGTAGAAAATTGGTGTCTGTCCTTCCTTCAACGTCTGATCCTGTTGTATAAATATGCTCAGTTGTTTATAAATTATCGCTCCCCAATTGAAACTGCTCCTAGAGATTGCCAATGTGTAAGCCAAGGGCATCCATGCCTCCAAAAATCTGGAGAAGTCCTTCTCTCCACATAATCGACAGATGAGAGCCATCAAATAGATGTACGACTCCCTTAAGTTGGTCATCCTCTACCAGCCAGTCCTCCGGTTGGTGAAATTATTGTCTTCCCTCCACCATGAGGCCATCACCCGGCTAGTGTCATGGCACTCGTAGAACTTCACGATGAAATATGTATTTAGATGCTCCTCAGGATCTCTGAGTTTGTAGTATTTCTGAACTTCTACCAGTAGGAACACTCCAACACACACACCATTTTCATCGTTGATTAAACATTTATGTGTGTCTGTGTCATCGATGAGCCACTTAAGGACTTCAATACAGGGAAAAACAGGGGTTCTGCTTGCTACCATGTGCATGTACAACCGTCGGATGTTCAGGAAAACCTCATCGTCGAGCGCTCTTTCATCTGGATCACTATGTGGGACATATTTCAAGTATTCCTCCCAGCCAATATTTTTAAAGAGTTCTCCTCAATGTGGGAGTGCCATCTTGGACCTTGTGCTTGCCTCTGTATCTCCAAAATCTGGAGGCTAGATGAAAACCTTCTTCTTTGTTTTCTTAATGACTGGTTCTAGCCTCGAAGTGTATTCCAATTGTTTTGTTGCCCCTCAAGAGGATCCTTTTCCTACCTCTGGTTCTTTCAGCTTTGGTGCCCTAGGGGATTGTCTGGTGTTTGGATTTCTTGGCAGTATTGTTCCTGCAACAAAAATAAACTTTCAGAGACTGTGTAAAACAAAAAATGGATAAAAACATATGAATTACAGCCAAAGAATTTACAGACTCGAATACATACCTCTGAAGCTCGTTAAAACCTGGTTATTTTGTCAATCACAGGATCAATACAGCTTATGAGTCGCTTGTCTTTCTCCTTCAAATGCTCTGGAATTCTCTTATGCGCATAATGATTTCGTTTACAATGGCTCAAGAGAATTTAAACAGGGAAGAACTTACTGTGTTGTATCAGCCATTCAATTTGGGTGATGAGTGAAATTTTAACAAATTTGTCGCCGAATCTCTATATCTTAAGTTCATCGTGGGTTGACGGTGGAGGCGCGGGTGGTGATGTGGCCTATCAGTGATTTTAAATGGATCTTTTGATTAGCACACGAGGTAGAAACTAATGCGGGATTTGGTATTAATTAGCTCCTTAAATGCTCAAAATATGATCTTATCTAATGTTAAAATGTCCCATCGTGTTGCTCTCCCAGTGGGTGGATCGGGGATCGAGGATGTGTTATGAACGTTTTTCATTGATGGCCTTCTACAAAAACCTCTGACGTCGATCAATTTCACCGTGCAATGTTGTCGTGGCAAAGATGACTCAGAGGTGTGTCTCGGACCCAGGGAACCAAGAATGACTCAGGGTAAAACTAGACTGTACGGTTCTTCAATCTGGTAAAAACACGTGGCTTTGAAGACCAGTGACCTAATTCGTGTGTATTACTCAGAGTCGAGACTTTCCTTAAGTTATTCGTTCTAAAACAAACCTTATCTTTTCGGTGCCCAAAAAAGTATCCGGGATCAACGATCGGCGATCGACGATAAACCTATCAAGTTCTTTCTTCGGATTAGTTTCCTCGAAAAAGTCCCGATGCTGAAAATGTATCAAGGATTAGTGATCAGGAATATCCTTTAGCATGGTCAAAATTTTTGTTGCGATCCTTTTAGGTTTTCCCTAATTTCGATAAGCACATTAGGTATCGACTATCAACGATATCTTTTCTTTCTTTATTAACGTCTATTCCCCTCGTCTTTTACCGATGCCAAAGGGGGAGTCAAATATCGATGATATCCTTATGCAAGACATTGATGCAAACAAAAAATTCCTTTTTCCGATGTCGATGGAGATCGGTTCTCGGCAACTGAGGTTTCTCGAGTGGTTCTTTTCCTTCTTTGAATTCCTTCTGAAGCCGAATCAAAGCACGTCGGGTGAAGTGTTTTCAGATATAGATTCTTTATTCAGGTTTTAAGGCCTTTTAATTCATGGGGTTTCATAAGTTCAAACAAACCTGAATAGATGATGAGAGTCATGAGAATAAGCAAAGATAAAACATTTCTCGAAATGAAGTCGAATCAGATAGTGCAAAAGATCAAGTGGTACCCAAAAAAAGAAAAAAATTGACAGAGGATTTTTTAGGCTGTGTTGAGTGCTCAACGGGTTCTTGACACCTTGCACGAGATGTCATCCCCAGTTGGAGCCGAGATGTTGTAACTAAATTTTATCATTAATTATTTAAGAAATAAAGAAAATCTTTTCTCTCGTTATTACCTAGTTCGGTTCATTTTATTAACTCACTCTATTCAATTATAAAATCTTTATTAAAAAAACACTAAATATTATAATCTTCTAAGTTGGACGAAATCAGATCTAGTCGTCCTTTAAAGTGTGAAATAAACGAGCAATCTTAACTCTCGTGTACAAATTTGCAAACGTGTTAATCACACCTTTCATGCCCAACAAAATCTAACGATGCAAAACTAATGCGATCGACGACTCTTAATCATTTTTGGAAGTGAATTTACCTATGATTTAATCGGATAGTTGATACCTGAAATATATGATGGTTCTAACACCGTCAATATCGACGACCCTAATTAAGTTTGGGTTCGAATTTAACCACCAGTTAATGAATACTTGCGCATCCGAAAATCTAATGGTTATGTAAGAGTTTAATATTATGGTTCAATTTCATTTCGGGACTAAAAATGCACATAATTTAAAGGATTATGTACTATCTGAATTAATCAGATGATGACACATGGATTCCACTTACCTTTCATGGTTAAAGTTACTGTGCATTACATTAGTTGATTGAAATCCCACATGTTCACGCCTTAAATTCAATTAACTCTGCATGAATCGGTTGTTGAAATAATACCAATTACGTAAAGGGTGAAGGGTTAGGTCATTTTTCACTTGGGAGAGTCTGCAAGAGGAGCTCTAATATTGGTAAAAGTTAAATGTTTGCCATTCATACTAGGAAAAAGGTAAGAAATTGAAACCTAATTCACATTTTTTATTTTATTTTAAAGCTCATATTGTGAAAGAAAGAGCATAATGTCAGCTAGAAAGAAAAATATTTTGCAAGAATCAATAGGAGAAGATAACCATGCCATTAGTGATGTCTTAGTTGATGTTTTTGATAGGGAAATGAGTTCTTAGTCTTCCATTCAAATCACAAACCTTATTAACCAAGGGCGTTCATAAAATTATGAACATGCATGGTTTTGTAAGAGTAATCTGTTTGAAACTATCATCCCTCAGGTGTATAATGACCCTAACCTCATTCATACATTCGCGAAGCTTTATAATGCGTAAAATCATTTTATTATTTCAATAAATGACCTAGGGAATGTTCGTTCGATATCCCCAAAAAATATAGCTAAAATGTTGAATTTATCTCTTAGATATTCTCCTATATTAGAGCTCGGCCTGTTAAAAAAGGTTGAAGGTTGGTCAATGGAAGAACAGGAACACAATTATACAAAACTTTACCATTGATCCTTCATACACTTTCAAATAGTTTTTTTATTAGGGCCGATGTTTTTTCTCCAATGGTCGGGCTTATGGTGCCAATATAGCTTCTATCCTCAGATATGTTGATGATACCTTGATTGATTAAGTCACTCTGGTTATTATGGATGAAATTCCAGATGATGAAAGGGGGACTAAATTTGATAATGCAATATTTATGGCTCATTCTATTCACTTTCAATTAGCATCATTCAAAACATTGAAATAATTTAGGTATCAATCTTATCTTTTATTTTTAGTGTTATTTTCTCAGTTAGAATTTTATGAAAAGAAAGGTCTTCGATTTCTTAAAAATGATAAAGTTGGAAATGATCTTCCTGTCACAAAATGGAGTTCTATTTTAACAGTCTCAGAAGCTGAAGATGGATTTCTACAGTTTTCCAATCAATTTCTATTTGACACACATGACCTTCTCATGGGATATGAACCTCTTAGAATGTCAAATTATTATCAATAAAAGTTACAATTGCACCCTTCTTTGGGAGTAGGTGATTGGTTCCTTTTCAAAGAATTTACTGTAATTATAATTTATGGATTCAAATTAGAACCTTACCAATTACCCATTTATATTCCTCCCAGATTGTTTGCCTTAGAATATTGCAGACAAAGATTAATGATTGATCAATTGCATTTTGTCTCAAAGAGAGAAAAAAAGAGAGGCTAATTTCTCCTTACCTGCAAAAGTTTCCTCTTTCCTTATTAAAAGTAGGGCAGCCATTGATTACATAAACAAATTGTTAACATCCAACCACTTGAAAAAAGATATATCATTGAAGTTTGATCCCTATCATTTTATATTCGAACAACATAAGAATGTTGGATTACCTATTTATCAACATTGTCCAAACATTGTTATTGAAATGACAACTAATAAGAACACCTGACAAAAGGTGAAAAATGTTATGATTATGCGGAATTCAAGCATCGAGACTAAGATGGAAACATAATTGCAAGCAAAATTTGCAAGAACATCTAGAGAGGAGATTCACTCCATTGATCCTGAGTGTATAATCATGGGAGAGAAAAAATTAGAAAACATCAACAAGTTGGAGACTGATCTTTCTAGCATGATAGGTGAAGAAACTAAAGCTAATAATCTAGAGCAGAGAGAAATCAAATAGAGAAAATTGTCAAATACAGTCAATGAGGAAATTGAAGAAGTGCAAGAATATTTTTCAGAGTAGATTAATTCCCTTCTTGAAGAATTGGAGAAAAAGAAATCAGAAGGACCCCTGGTCATGGTTTCTTCTAGTTTGCCTGCAAAAAATGAACAAAGTTTATCCTTAGTCATTAAGGATAGTTCCTTGACTGACAACGAAGAATTGTAAGGGCTAAGGTTCATAACTTCTACTGACGTAAAAATAATCAATTCAATCTCCTGGTCATGCAACCAAAGCCAAACAAAGGTACTGGATTGACATAATACAAGACTATCTCAGTGGGAGTAGATCTAACTCAAGTTAATGAATTTGATTTAGTTGAATGGCTTACACATACTAGTGAGATTATAGCTCGAAGAATGATTCAATCATCAATGAATGTAAGGAAAATACAAAATGTGGTTGTCAAACTATCTCAACAATTGAGTAATGAGAAAAAAATTGTTAGAATTAAAGCAAGAAAAGTTAGAGAATTGAAAGGACAGATTGTTTCAATAACTGATGGAAATAAGGCAACTACAAATTTCAAAGCTATTTTGGACGAGAAAGAAAAAGAGATAAGAAGTCTAAAAGATCAGTTGAAAATTCTTCATTTTCAACTTGCATAGTCCAAAGAATTAATTTAAACATATCAAGCAAAGGACAAAGTTAGCTAAGAAAACGTCACTTTAAAAGAAAACGTGGCAGCTCTCAGCAAAGAAATCGTTGATTTGAAATTAGAGAAAGAGGGTCTTTCGAATAAATTTTATGGAGAAGGAAATAAAGGAATTCAAGTTCATGATTCTTTATTAATGTCACCCATGGTTATTTCAAGCTCAGCCATAGGCCCACCAGAGAATAATCAGAAAAAAGGAAAGCATGTAACCAAACTTGAAGAATAGTTGGAAAGGAAAACTCACAAAATAAATATTCTAATTAAAGAAAAATAAAGCTTGGCAAAGCTTCTTGAAAATAAATTAGAACAAATTGTTGGTACACAACACTTAGTTGAAGCTAGACAAATATTTTGGGATATAATTATTCAAGTTATGGAACAATTCAGGACACACTTGGAGATATATGAGTTTTGTGAAACAATGACCATAAAAAATGCATAGTTTGATATCAGCAATCACCTATCTGAAATTGAAAAGAAGATGCCTTGGGACGAAAAGATTATTGAGTTTATCAATTCTCTTTCTGATCAGGAATTAAAATATTATGGAGTTACAGATAGATTTAATCTTGTATTGAATGTCAGAAATGTCATAGAAAAGGGGAGCTACTCAAAGAATTAGTTAAAAATATTGATGAAGTTCATTTGGTGATAATTAAATTTAAAAGACAATTCACAAAGGTTAGAAAAATTGGTTTACCATCTCCCTAGTCAATTGATCCTTGGATTCAACCTAAGGAAGCCTATGTATAGATGTTGGTCACTTGCAAAGATGATATGCAGTTCAACATTGGTGAAAACAAAGTATTCTCTCGGAAAACTATTATTAACTCTTTGGGAAAATATTTTACTATTCTGACGATGCTCACTAATTTGTTAATCCGTCAACCTGCCATTCCTTATCATTTATCCACAGAACTTGAATTTTTTTACAGAAAGATGTTAAAACAATCATTTCCCTCAAATACTCAATGATACAAAATGCTCATATTCAAGTTCATCCCAACAAAGATTCACCATTAAATGATTATTCAAATGGATGAAGAGAAAGAAACCACTAAAGTAACTTCTGATATTGTTGAGACCGGTCATCAAATTCAAAGAGAAGTGGCACACAAAGGGAATAAGATTACCATTAAGGAGCTGATAGCTGGCCATTTACCTTTAATTAAGAAAATTCAAGTCGGTCCAAAGATGAGAGGCAAAAAATATTTTTTTATTTTACTTTAATTTCAAAAGTTAGTTTCAAGATAGTTATTTCATGGTTATGAAAAGAACTATAAAAATATTTTTTGAAGACTCTCAAGGAGTTGGCATTTTCTTGAAAGACATACCTTGCATTCTAATAATTCGTTGCCATACGAATGATGATCTTTCATATCTTTAATAGCATCTTCGTTTGATTTTGAAATGAGATTTGGCACCAATTTGTATTGGCATTTATGTTATGTTAGTGTTTTTGTTTTGTTTATATGTATTTTTGTGTCTCTCGTATATCAATTTATTACAGTGTGAATCTTTTTTCATTGGGTTGACAAGATCATCCTTTGAATTTCATTCATTTTAGAATGATGGTTTTCAAGTTAACATACAAGGTTGGCTTGACATTGTCTTTCTATTGATATTTTATATGAATGATATTTGTTAGTCTAATATACCAGGTATTCACTAGTGTATATGATGTGGATGTTGTTCATGGAATCTTTTTGTAATGGCACTAGTTATTTTCTTTTATTTATTTTTAGGTTATCACTTTATCTTTGGGAACATGCTTCTTAATCATGAAGTGATATGATCTTGTTTATTTCTTTCTGGTTTGAAGCGAACTAAGATCTCATTTTATTTGATATAGTCTAATATTCATTGGATAAAGTTGTCTTGTTTTGTTACTTCATTGATGTTGTTCGATATTTTGATTGATTATGATATTGCTTTAAATCTTACCTACCTTTCATATTTAATTTTATGTGGGATACCCTCTTTGTCTCCTAGATTTTTCTAAGAGAGCCTAAAGCGGTATGATTCTTCTAAAGGGACTCATTGGGTGCCTTGGTATTGTTCTTTTATAAGAACAACCTGAGGAACAACACATTCCATGATGTTTTTTCAAGAATGTGAAATTGATGTTTTGGGCCGATGTAGTTCTATGTTTAGGTTATGTGAAAAACAAATGTCCATCTCATGCTCTTCAAAACAAGAATCCTTATGAAATATGGTATGGTTGCATTCCTTCAGTGAGGCATCTCAGGGTTTTTGGTTCCACCTTCTATGCCTTGATTCTTAAGGAGAAAATAGGAAATCTTGGTGCAAGGAGTCGAAAGTGCATCTTCAGCTTGGAGTACTCAAATACCACAAAGGGATATCATCTTTACAATAAGAAAAACAAGAAAATCATCCTTTCCAAAGATGTAGTCATTCTTGAATCCTCCAAGAAAGATGAAACTATGGAGAGGTAGCTTAATCATATGGACAAATTCACTTGTGTAAAGACATATCATGAATTTGATGATGAGATTCCACATCTTGAAGGGGGGATCCCTATCTTGGGTCAATCTCTAGAATATCCTTTTGAAGCAACATATTCCCCACATGAAGAAGTTCCCACCACTTCATCAAAACTTGAAGTTCATTTGGATGATGTGATCGAGAGGGTTGAAAAGATGAGGCTTGATGAGAAATCAACACCCTCTCAATCAATTGAGCAACCTAGACCATCTCATAAACGTACACCAAAATGGCTCACAAAAAAACTTGAAAATGTTAATCCTGATGAGGTTGGAAAGACAAGAACTAGAATTTCCTCGAGACAAGATAGAGGTAATGAAGATAATTCAAACTTGGGTGATGTAGATGACATAGATGTTTTATATGATGGTGAGTTGAGATTATCTACTAATCTTGAACTGACTTCCTTTAAATAATTCACTTCTCATGATGAATGGAAAGAATCCATACAGAAGGAATATGATTCTCTCATCAATAATGGGACATGGAAGTTGGTGAATCCTCCATTTGGAACCAAACCAATTGGCTGCAATTGGGTATTCCAAAACAAGTACAAAATAGATGGCTCACTTGACAAGCACAAATAAAGGCTTGTGGAAAAAGGATTTGCACAGAAATAAGGTGTTGATTATGAGGAGAATTATTCCCCCACAACAAAATGGGATACCATTTGTACTCTATTTTCCATGGAAGCACATAATGGATGGAAAATTCATCAAATGGTTGTGAAGACTTATTTATTGAATGGATACTTTCTTGTAGTATATGTAGATGATCTGTTTATAATAGGGAACAATGAAAGCTACATTGCATCCATAAAGAAAGAGTTGAAGAAAGGTTTTGAGATGACATATTTTGATACATCTTCACTACTATTTGGGCATTGACGTGATTCAAAATCCAAGGTACATATTCATCTCCCAGAAGAAGTACATTGGGTAATTGTTGAACAAGTTTGGCATGGTTGGGTGCAATTTTGTTTCTACTTCAATGGAACAAAATTTGAAACTCACATCAAAAGAAGGGAATGAATTTGAGGATGCAACCAAGTATAGACAACTTGTGTGGAGTCTTATCTATCTTACTACGACCATACTAGATATTTCATGTGTTTTTGGGATTCTTTCTAGGTTCATGCAAAATCCTTTTGAAGGACATTAGTCTGTTGCAAAAAGAGTTCTAAAATACCTAAATGGAACTCAATATTTTGGATTTAGGTACTCTTAGGTGGATGACTTCAACCTGATCAGATATTCTGATTTAGTCTTTGTTGGGGATAAGGAAAATGGAGTGTCAACTTCAGGCTATCTCATGAGTCTTGGATCAGCAGTTGTCTCCAAGATATTGCACAAACAATCAGTTCCAACAGATTCCACAACATAGGCATAATATGTGGTAGTTACAAAAGCAATGGAGGATATTGTGTGGCTCAAGAAAATACTTTAATATTTGTCAAAGAAACAAGTGAATTCTAATCCTCTTCTAGTTGACAATACTTCTACAATAAAGTTGGTCAAGAATCCCATATTCCATGATCGAACAAAGCACATCAACACAAAGTATCACTTGATTCGATATCATGTAGAGGCCAAGACTATTCACTTGAGATATTGTTCCACAAATGAGAAAATTGTAAAAATCTTCACCAAAGCACTTGGAAGAGAAAATTTTGAAAAGTTTAAAATGATGTTTGGACTCACAAACACCCCTTCGAATTAAGTGGGGGAATGTTGGACACATAATCCTTGGGATTGCATTACTATAATATTAATGTAAATATGAAGAGTCGTAGGTGATAGGAAGAGTCACCTGTTAGGGAAGACCAACAATCATTCTGATTGTATGTATGCACCACTCATGTTAATGAGAATTACGACAGTGGAGTTACGAATTATTCCAATACCCGGCCTGACAATAATCACTTTATTAAAGTGAATATCCTAATTCCTAAGAGGCATTAAGGATGAATTCCACATGTTAGACACAAAATTGATGTGGAAGTACTTGTTTGATGCTACAAACATCAACACTCCCTCTTATAGAGGAAGGTACTTCTCGAACAACCACTTGGAATTGGTTCTTTCTCCACCCTCGAACAATGTCACATACATCATCCTGCTCACTGGCATCCCTCCAATCCTATTGGTCAATTGTTCCCTAAATACTGGAAGTCACAGAATCAATGATGTTACATCTCAATGCCACAAAGTTTGGAAACTTTGTCGAATGCCTACTCTCCATCAATGTGCTCCTAAAATCCTCCTACTCCTAAGAATCCATCAATGTCATCTCGTACCAACTTGGTCTCCTAACAGAAATAGAAGAGGCTAACTCCATCTTCCCATCTAAACGTTGAATCCCCAGAATAGAATTCTATGAACTATGCTCACCCTTTGGAGCTTCTTGCTCCTTGTCCTCTTTCACTTACATAGATATATGATCCAAGATCCCTTTGGATCATCTTATAAGTTGGCCCCATAAATCGTATACCTTACCCTCTCTAACACCAATGCTGACTATTATGTCAGGGATAGCTCCCTTTGAACGCATGAACACATGTAGTTTATGGAACAATACTACATAACCCTTGTCCTCTAGAGATGATACTGAGAGAAAATTCATCCTTATCTTTGGGACATACAACACATCTACCAACTCCAGAGAATATCCTAACTCTAGCTGGAACTTGACTGTCCCAACTCCTTCTACACCATACTTGACATGGGTTCCAAGCTCCACATGTAGATATAAGTCTGTCTCTAACCAACTGGTGAACAACTCATATGTCCTCGTCATGTGAAAATAATCCCCACTATCCACGAACCAGGCACTACCAAAATCTATGCCAGAAAGACAAGAGACTAATGAGAACTCCTTCTTGAACTTCTCAGCAAACTCCTTGGCTTGAGATTTGACAAATGTTGCTACAAGTTGAGGTTGAATCTTCCCTTTATTCTTGTTTGGACACTATGAATCATAGTGGCCACTCTTGTGGCATGCAAATCATTTCACTTTGCTTAGATCCTTATTCTTTCCAACCTATGGAGTTGACTCACCACTTGTATTCCACCTACTCCTCCTTACTTGACTAGTAAGGGCCAAATTCTCATCATCACCAACGTTTTGGCCTACTAAATATTCCTCTTTAATATCCTCATGGATGAAATCATCCCATAGCCTATCAAAATAAGGAAGTGTCTCTAGTGCAACAATTCCCTTGATTAATCAGGCCCATGGTTTAGGAAAACCATTCAAGGTCATCCTCACCAACTATTCATCTGACACAACTTCCCCAACAACTTCCAAATAATCATGTTCCTGAGTGATATTGGTGAGATAACTCGTCACTGTATCTAACTTGGTCATCTTGGTGTCTTTGAGCTTCTCCCTTAGCATCTTCTTCATGTTTTTATTTTTTCTCTCAAATAGATTTGTCAAAGCTACAAACATATCCCTGGTTGAATTTTTCTCATATATGTGAGCGATAAAATGATCCTTGACCACATCTAAGATGATCCTCATAGCTTTGACATCCTACAAATCATGGGCGACCAAGTCCTGTATCCATGTAATATGTTCTCCATGAGAACTAGTGTGAACTTCGCCTTCCAAGGCACAAAGTTCGATGCATTGCCTAGCCTATCCTAAAACCTCAAACCTATTGCGACCATCTCCAAATCATATACTAGGAACACAAATTGCTGAAAAAGGGTGCTTGGTCCTTTAGGCATGCAAACTAAAGAATTTGGTGTTTTTTTCCCTTAATCACAAAATGATATTTTGACTTCCCGAGACCTGCTTCCTGCTGCCTAGACCCATACTGGTGCAAACCCCCTACCTCTACCTCGACAGGATCCACTGACCTCCTGGTCTAAGGATCATTCTTCTTCTGATGAGCCAAAATGGCTCTTTGATTCCCTGTTGGGATCTTCAATTCATTTGACCACAGGTCCTTCTGAACTCTGCCCCGTGAAAATAAGCACCAAGCATGAGCTTCACCTCCACACGACCACTGCCCCGTGACTGCAAGATTAATGGGGTCTAGCTCCTCCAAGCACTTCGGCTTTCACGATTCGGGGAATCGCGACACAACTCCAACCTCTCGTCTTTCAAGTCCTTGATTGCCGAAAACCCGGTGGTTGGATCGGATGGTCTAGATCTTTCTCGATCCGATGGACCTGGTTACTCATCGACGTTCTCTCTTTCAGGGATTCGAGACTGTATGTGCACCCTTTTCTCCGACGGTTAGTCTCCCGAAACGAATCCACCCCAGATCAATGATCCACGTCACCCGCGATCCGACGACCCTGGCTTTCCCCTGGTTTTGTGTATTGAGGATTCGAAAGTCAAGGTTTGACCTTGCCCCAAAATTTCATGAACCCTGATCTCTCGATATTCAACCTACAGCCCAGATCCAACTGGATCAATGGCTTTGGTACCCTTTGCACTTTCAACGTCGGACGAACCTCCATCTATCCTCTTCCTGACTTAGCGCGATCAGACGATCTTCGTGTTTTTGGCACTCTTCTTTGGGAGCGCTCCATCATTTATTTGAGACTCAATGAATCTCCAACATATTCTCCTTCTTCAACCCTTCCTCTGGATCTAACAGTTCACAATATTTCGGGGAATTCTATGAACCCTGATGGCTTCTAGATCTCTGCCACATGTCAACTGAATGGATGCTCCTAACTTCTTTCGGGGTTTCGTGACCCTCAACTCCCGGGAACGATTTTCTCCAAACCCCTAAAAATGAAATGTGAAGTGTTCCTCTGTGCACGAGTCGTTAAGGTCCGCACAAATCCTGCAGATCCAATGACTTTCGGCTATCTGCGCTAGATCTGACGGCCCATATCTAATCTCCCTTATACACTCTCTGTGTGCCTGGACGTAGATTCGGTGGTCCAATTTTTCTCTCCCAGTGTCGATCAAACGACAGCTGTGCTCCCCCTCTCGAGCTTTATCTCCTTCTTTATCTTGGAATATTTTCTAAGTGTCGAAGGTTTCAACCTTCGAATTTCTCCTTTGAGCCTTGAGACTTTGGGTCTCGTATGCATTCTGAAAATGCTATCCTTTCTGAGTTTTGTCAACTTGTGAAACCTCGAAGGGTTTTTCGACCTCTACAACTCCTTGCAGGATCCTTTCACGTTGTTGTGCTATCTCTTCTGAGATTGTTTGTGGCTTTGACCTCGAAGTGTCTCGGCCCGTTGTTCCTTTCTGTTGGAACTTTGTGCACAAAGGCACTATTCCTCCTGAGCTTAAGAAATTGAAACAATTTCTTCCTGCGCACACTCCTTGTGCTTTGAATAACCTTCATATGGCTATCATTCAAAACTTCACTAAATGTTGGCCTAGTGAAATCCTTGCACCTGTCTTTGTCCTCCTTGAGCTTCAACTGCTCGGACCTTAATGGTCTCTGTCCCTTTCTCTCCTTGAAGGGATATAAGTGTCGTCTGGAAAATTATGCTCAAGCACTCCTTGTTGAGCCTATAGAGTGTTCGGTAAACCTGTGAGTGTCTTCCCTGTGACACTTCCCTTATCTCAGAACTCAAAATAGAGTTCCTTCCATGCACTCTATGCACTCGATCGATGCCCTCTTGGCAGAGCTTTACAGAACCTTCAGTGATTTTGTCTTCTCTCTGTGCCCTCCTCTGCATAGTCTCACCTACAAGGTGTTCAATAACCTTGAGGCTTCTCCCTTGAGCCTATGATTCCTCTGGTGCACCCTCCTGGCACATCTTTGTCCGAATTCCGCAGAACTTAGAAGTGCACTCTTGCATTGGCTTATAGAACCCTTAGTATTCTGTCATGCAACCTCTTGCATGAAGCTGCAAAGAACCCATACTTAAAAATCAAAGAAACTCCAGAATAGATGAGAAAATATATCTATCCTGTATATGGAATCTAACACACATCTACAACATATAAATGAACACACACATAGCATTCATGAAAGACACATAAACACACAGAATCATATGCAAGAAAAACTACTCTTTTCTCATTAACATAAATATTTGATTACAATTTGTACAAGGCTTGGACTGCTACAGAGTCTTGACTCTCTCTTCTCCTCTCAAATCTACCTATCTGCCTCTCACAAAACTAACTCATCTAGGTACAAAATATATATTACAAAGGGGGGGATCCTCGATCTCTTCCCTTCAAGCTACCTACTTTCATTAATTACATTGAATGGATCTTCAATGGTTGTCTAGTCCGAATCGGATCTAGATCTCAGCATGTTGTCAACCATTTAAGGTGACACTATCTATAACCTTCATAAAAGCACGGCTTGGCTCTACCAGCCTTACAATCATTTAATTCATTTAATTTTAATTTGAAGTTTGAAATTGAGAGGGTTGGTGCCCTTCTTCTCCATTGAATGTGCGCTTTGGTGTGTTGGTTGGTTGGCGCTTTATTGGGTTGGAGCGATGCTCCTGCATCATACTCCACTGCTGCGAAAAAATCATGAGCTCCTGCTCATGAGATTCCCAGCTTTGCTGTCGAAATCCACCAGGATCCCAAACAGTTCTCTGGAGCTGTCCATCTGCCTCATCGCTTATTTGCTGCTGCATCTTCCCTGCTGCTATTGCAGGCTCTCTTCTGTTCAGCTACTTGTTGACAGATTCTGATGCTGACCTCGACATCAACTTTCTTATCTCTTCAACTTCCTCATCCAACTGCTCCAGTTGTTGGTTCTCTTTATGCAGTCTCCTCAGATGCAGTTCTTCCCTGCAAATGGGTAGATCAATTTGATCCCCCGTGTGATTTTCTCCATCTCTTTGTTGAAATAATGTAACTGCGAAGAGAATTCTTATTATTATTTTGTTATTGGATTAAATCCCCATTGTGGATTAATCATGTCATTATTATTATTGGA